>JAJJWW010014766.1:0-260934 GCA_023531295.1 Papaver armeniacum
TATTTGAATTTGATTTCACTTCTTGGCATGCGATTAAGCTGAAATGTGCAGATTTGAATTTTGCTATTTAAATCAGGGAAAATTGGTTCAACAAAAATTGAACTCGCCACCAGGTAGGACATTAAGCTTGTTGTATGGACTTGCACCATATGTCTATTCATACGCTTAACTCGATGTACCCTTTTAGGATGTCGATCGGCTGGTTACAAGAACATCGACATGAGTTTAAAAGGAAATGTATGGTCCTGTCCTCCTCGGTACATCTATCAAAGTTTGTATATCTTATATGAACGAGTATCTCTATTTCTTGGTTAATCGGTTTCATGTCGGGTCACTCTTCCTAATCGAGATCATGCAATTTATTTAGAAGGACAAATTGCAATTCATCTCTTGTAGTAAGTTACCAAATCTACTCTTCATGTTTTTGTAGATGTATAGATCATGTGTTGGTTTCTTTGTGATACTTGTACTTCAAAATTTCAATTTCATATCGGTTAATTGTTACATTTTGGTGGTCTTTGGTGGAGGACTTGGTTTATGAATGAAGTCCGATTTTTTTGCCATTGTACATCATTTATGGCTTAATGAATCACCTAATCTATTCCCTCACCATTCATTGAATCGTCAAGTCCGATTTTTTATATTTCTTTTGCGGCGGAGTTTCTTTAGTCAAAAGTGGTCTAAATAAACCAGTCAAAAAAATTTTCTATGGCAAAATTTGCAAGGCAAGAATAACTATACTTTTTCCTAATGTTGCATAATTAGGTCCTGAAAGTTATTGATGATCCAAATTTTCTTGTTGTTTGTACATGATGAACACCTTGCTGATTTTTACGAGTTCGCAAAAAGGGCTGGAGTATTGGTTTTTGAGGCTTCTTTAAAAAAATTGATATGCATTTGAATGTTTTTGTATAGGAATGGCTAATCTTTGGTGTTTTGGAACCGAAGTGGAAGAAATGGAATGCTAAAGAACTTGAATTATGTCACTGGGCTTACACGGGTAGCTTACACTACTCATGTTTATTATCTTGTTTTGATTCAAACACTTCAAATAAGAAAGCCATAAAGACTTTAAAGCTCGCATTCAAAGTACCATCTTCCGTCACGCTAGCAACCGTGTTATGTCTTTTCTAATAATGTGCATTGACTTTGTAATGAGCAAGCATTGATTGTTAATTGGTAAAGATAGTTCCAGGGCATTGAATGTGTTACATTCTAACTCTTTTGCCCAATATTATGAATTTGTGAATTACTTTGATAGCAAATTACTTGGCTTTTCGGTGGATTGTGAACTCTCTACGGTTGAGCAGACTCATTCATGGAAGCTTCGCCATGGTTATGATCGTGTGAATGATGATAAAGATGTTTCCAACATCGTGGCCAAGATGACTGATGGTATGTCATATATCTTAAATTATATAGTAGTTCACCAGTTCTTAGTTTCGTTTTTAGTATAGTCAAGACTCGAGATTTTGGTGAATGTTTTGTACTAAATAAAACAAGAACAGTTTTAGGGGATAGTTTTGTGTATTATGCTTACAAGATGCTAGTGCAGACCTAAAAAGATATCACAGAATCCAGCATAATTTAGGATTTGAGCTAGCTCGACCATGTCGAAGTCCAAGAATAATTGAGCTAGCTCGACTGCGACAGCTCACTTACAACTGCGTCCTGTTATAGAAAAACATCAAAGTGGGCTCATGACTCTGGATGTAGGGGATTCATACTGGTGTAAGCAATTATTTGTTTTGTTTTACTTGGCATGATAAGTATAATTGTTGTGGCATGATAAGTAGTGTAGTAAATGACTTTGCATCTTTTAATCATGTTTGAATGACCAACATATATGTACAATGATCAGACACTGGGTATCATGGTAATGAATGAATATAAAATGTGTGGCCAAGACTTGGATTTAGATTTTCAAGTGCTAGTCAGTGTCAAATGATGGACATGACCCATCCAGGAATTGTGTGTAAATTTGAAGACAATGTTTCAGTGATGGTCTCAGTTTCTGAGTTGGACTAGTCATTTTACATAGAACTCAAATGCGCGGTTTAGCATTAGGATAAGAGGAAAAATGTAAGGTCATAAGAGCCACTTTTAAATTAGTATTTTGAACTTGATAATTAGATAAATTGTGGTCTCAGTCTAGTGTTGTTTTAGATTAGTAAATAATGGTGGAATCTTCTTCATTTGTAGCCTATTAGTCTTTGACTCAATCTTTATAAGCATACTGGATATCTGATTAGAAGAATTTGTGATGCTTTGTTCGCAGGTTAATTGAATGATGCTGAACAAAGCAGCAAAGCAGCGGCCATTAGGTCCCTTAGCAGCTGCAAGATTTGTAAGTTATAATGTCGTATCTCCTTATAGAGATTTAAGTTAGAAGAACTTAGGAATTTCAGAACTTTATACAAACTGAACTTAGGAACCAAGTATGTTTATGTGTATGTCTGATAGGGTGTAGAACACATCTTATTTACTATCTATTGTTTATGCTTTCTTTGCTATTTTTCTTGTAAATTATGTATTTTACGCTTGTTTTGAGTTTTATAGCTACTATGGAGTCACACGGAGGAAAAGAAGAAGAAATCACCCAATTTGAGCCAAAAGGGCAAAAAGGTCATTTTACAGGCGATTGATATATGGAGCCCAGTTGAGGTTAAGGGGCAACCCAATTTGAGGAGTGTTAAACACAGACCAGCTAAGGTTAAGGGCTACTCTCTTGGAGGAGCACTAAAGACAGGCCAATGAGGTTAAGGGGCATCTACCTGTTATTCACTTATGGGATTGCCAACTGGTTAACCCTTATCACTGTGACCAGACACTGAATAACCTACCCTCATCTAACCCTAAATCGTGAAGAGGTTTTCTTTCTCTTCTATCGCTCATTTCTCACCTGAACCAAGAGAGAAGAGATGGGCGACCAAGTTACTATTCGAGAGCCGGAGAAATTGAGAGGCGAGGATTAATGAATCGAGAATCGAGAGACTACAGAGATGATGGAAGAGATGGAGAACAAGATGGGTTCGATTGTGGTGGTTCAATCTAGGGTTCGGAACTGAGTTGATGCTGTTGATAATCAACGATAAGAGATCGATGAAATAGAAAGTTAGGGTTTGCTATGGTGTGAAGTGTTGACGCCAGCTGCTGCTTTGGTGGAGATGAAGCTCGGGAGATGTCAGGGAAATCGAGGCTTCGTTCTTGAGCCGTTGTTCAACACATAGAGAATCGATTCGAAGGAGGGTTTATGACAGATTCGAGTCCCGATATGTTGAATCTTGGCGAGTTGAAAAGAAATTAGGGTTTCCGTTCTTTGTCCAATTGAAAGGGAAATCAAGAAGCCAAGTTTGAGATGAATTGATGAACCAAGGAAGGTTGGGTTTGTTTTGGAATTTTGATGTTGAAATTCAAGGGTTGGATGGAGTTGCGGTGGTGATTTAATGGGAGAAAGAAGGTGGTTATTGCTTGTGAAGATTGGAACATAAGAAGGAGATGGAGATCTTTGTTGATTTTCATGGGAATGAGGCGATTCTTTGGTGAATCGGGAGCGAGAGATGAGGAGTTGATTTTTGTTGTCAATTGTATTGATTTGCTGCCGAGAAGAGTTGGAAATGCGGGGAATGAATGGGTTTGAGAGATGCGGGTCGGGCGGAGATGAAGATAGTTGAGGGTTGAATGGTATGATTGATGATCTTGGTGATGTTGGAATGGTTCTGTGGTCATTCTTTGATTCATCGATGCGAGAAAGAAGAAGTTTTTCTAAAGCTGTATAGGGATGATTGCTTAGATGTATGTGATGGGAATTTTACGGGGATGTGAAGCTAAAGATCGGCCTGAAAAATTGGCTGGAAGTCCTGTAAACAATCGAACTCTCCTAGGTTTTCCACTCCGGTGAGTTGACTGCGATCCCGATGACCGATCCCAACCGAGTTGATGTGGACCGATTAGGTTAGCTGAATTAGATCAAGTCAATGAGTAAGCGGTGACTCGATAGAATCGACTTCAGTGAGTAAGCCTAGTTAGCCGAGTCGAAGCTAACTTTCAGTCCGACTCTCCTTCCCCTTTGACCATTGACTAACGGTTGACTGTTAGTTTGACCTAATGATATGAGAATCTTGGACGGAATATTCCATCACCGCGACAACTTTCGGCGACTATTCCGGTCGGATTGGCCATAATCCCAGTTTTTGGCGAGCCAAAAATTCAGAATTTTCTATGGACTTCTCTCATGGGTGTGAAGACTTGGGCTAGGAATTGGATGGAGAATTGGACTCAAATTTGGAAAGAGAAGATGGAAGAAGAGAAAGACTTGAAATTGGAAATTGAATTGCTAAAGGAAAAGGATTCTATTCCTTGGAAGATTTGGAGAATATTGAAGCCTATAAATAGAGAAGTTTTCTACATCTTTTACACACACCTCTCTACACCTCTCTACACACACAACACTTTTCTCTTCTTATTCTTTGTGTGAACTTTTAGCATGAGTAGCTAATTTTCTTATTGATTGAGGATGAATTCCTAGTTCTTAATATATGTTTTGAGTATTGTTTCAATTCTATCTTGAGGTTTTCACATAATTATCGTTTGTTTTTACTAATAGGAATGATCTTAAAGACATTCATGATTGATTGATAGATTGTTTAGGTGGCCAACTAAATTGATTTGTTAATTTGATCTAAAGCTAGTGAAAGTTAGGAGATAAGTAATCGTTTCTTGACTCTTTACATAAGTAGCAAAACACGAGACATTGCGGAGGATTCCGTGGAGCGATTGTGTGTAAAAACAACGCTAGAAAGTGGACCAAGCGAAAAGAGTTTAACTACTAGTACTAAACCTAAATTCATAAATCTTAATGCATTCAGGAATTACATCTTGTAAGCGAACCTCGGGGTGGTTCTTTTGAATAGAATCGATAACTAAGCGGACTGTTACTCAGTGAAATAAGGGATTTTGGGGCTAGCTATGCGGACCTGCTATCCTACGGTTGGTGATAATCATGTGACTAATAAAAAGTAGAAAAGAACATAACTTTAATCATTGTTTTCAGCGAAGAAGGATTCCTTGATCTTGTCTCCCTTATTGCTTTCAACTTTATCTTTTATTTGCTTTGTTTATTTTCTTTTGTTTTACACCCCCCTTTTCGTGACAACTTTTACAACTAGAATCTCTTGCTCCTCGTGGGAACGAACTTGACTTCCATTATATTATTTTTAATTGAGTGGAAATATTGATTAATTTGATTGCACCTACGACACGCATCAATGTCCATTAAATGAATGACATAGTTTGTATCAAATACTCATACTTGTTAACTTTAATTGAAGAATTCTTTTTTCATAATGGTAAATGTGGAATTGAAAGTGTAAAAGTTTGTATATCCGTGGAATCTTTGAATATGGGAACTGGGTAAGCTGAGTGGGGTAAATGTGGGGGAATGGATTTTGACCAGGTCAATGAAGACCTGAACTTTTTTTTTTTTTCTGTTGCAAAAGCTTAGAAACGGCGATCTTCTGTTGCTAAATTAGAACCAGAACCAATAAATTAGAACCAGAACCATAGTTAGGGTTAGGGGTATTCCCGTAATTAGAAGCTTGACTTAGAAAAGGCAGACCTTGGTTGCGAATAAACAAAGTCGCAATGGCACGATGACGTTGCTAATCTCCGTTGCTGACCAAGAATCGCAACGGAGCTTATGCCGTTGCGAAAAACTGCAACACCGTGTTTTGAAACGTCAACCTGCCGTTGCGACCCCAGTCAGCAACGTCCAGGCTCCGTTGCTAATTCCTAAAAATGGTGTAGTGCGCAAGTTGCCATGCGTCAGGTGGCGAACTTGTATGGTCGAGATCTGCATATCAAAGAGAAGGGTAGCCGTTGATTATTGCAACCCTTCGTTTTAGAAGCCAGCATTGAGCATGGCTTTGCCATAGAGTAGGCGCGGCCAAATTAGGGTTTAGGTGAAAACCGTGTGTTTTTGCTTTGGGCCGCAAGTTGCCATGCGTCAGGTGGCGACATTGGACGGCTAAGATCTGCATCTTAAATGGAAGGGTGGCCGTTGTTCGATGCAACCCTTCGTTTTGGCAGCCAATGATATGAAGGAGAGGCTGGCATGGTATAGGCGCGGCCAAAACTAGGGTTTGGTGCAAACCGTGGTGTTTGGCCTTGGGCCGCAAGTCGTCGTGCGTTAGGTGGCGAACTTGGATGGTCGAGATCTGTATCTTGAAGAGAAGGGTAGCAGTTGATTATTGCAACCTTTCGTTTTGGCGTGGAGAAGTAGCTGGCATGGTTTTCCATTGGCACGGTGGGGCGGGCATGGTTGGCATGCCTTGGCCAGTAAACGTGGTCGGCATGGTTTGCCATTGGCACGGTGGTACGGCTGGCATGGTTGGCATGCCTTGGCGTAGAGACGTGGCTGGCATGGTTTGCCATTGGCACGGTGGTGCAGCTGGCATGGTTGGCATGCCTTGGCGTAGAGACGTGGCTGGCATGGTTTACCATTGGCACGGTGGTGCGGCTAGCATGCCTTGGCGCAGATACGTGGATGGCATGGTTTCCCATTGGCACGGTGGTGCGGCTGGCATGATTGGCATGCCTTGGCGCAGAGGTGGATGGCATGTTTTTCCATTGGCACGGTGGTGCAATTGGCATGGTTGGCATGCATTGGCGCTGAGACGTGGCTGGCATGGTTTTTCATTGGCACGATGGTGCGGATGGCATGGTTGGAATGCCTTGGCGCAGAGACGTGGCTGGCATGGTTTGTCATTGGCACGGTGGTGCGGCTGGCATGGTTGGCATGCCTTGGCGCAGGGACGTGGCTGGCATGGTTTGCCATTGGCACGGTGGTGCGGCTGGCATGGTTTGCCATTGGCACAGTGGTGCGGCTGGCATGGTTGGCATGCCTTGGCGCAGAGACGTAATTGGCATGCTTTGGCATTGGCACGGTGGTGCGGCTGGCATGGTTGGCATGCCTTGGCGCAGAGACGTGGCTGGCATGGTTTGCCATTGGCACGGTGGTGAGGCTGGCATGGTTGGAATGCCTTGGCGCAGAGACATGACTGGCATGGTTTGCCATTGGCACGGTGGTGAGGCTGGCATGGTTGGCATACCTTGGCGCAGAGACGTGTCTGGCATGGTTTGCCATTAGCACGGTGGTGCGGCTGGCATGGTTGGCATGCCTTGGCACAGAGACGTGGCTGGCATGGTTTGCCATTGGCACGGTGTTGCGGCTGGCTTGTTTGGCATGCCTTGGCGCAAAGACGTGGCTGGCATGGTTTTCCGTTGGCACGGTGGTGCGGCTGGCATGGTTGGCATGCCTTGGTGCAGAGACGTGGCTGGCATGGTTTGCCATTGGCACGGTGGGAGAATTATGGTTAGGTGTATACAGAGGTGATGTCAGTTGATACTAAGGGTTCTGTCGTGGAACATGACACATGTATAAAAAAAAGGTACCCTGGTAATTCTTACGTAAATACGCTGATTGTTTCAATAAATGCGCTATTGGTCATAGTGACGTCATGCCAGATGTACGGTTTTACGATTTTATCCCTAAGCTAAAAACCACTATCAACATTAAGTCCCCTGCTTAACTCGGGACAGGAGCATTGTTGCGAGGTAAGCATAAGATGGTGACAAACGAGGACAAAATCGAAGAAGCGGGTCATGAAAGATGGCTAGGAAAATTCGTCTAACCTTTTTAGAGAAATAAGGAGAATCCGCGATCCTTGCATTTGGCGGCTTTGCATAAATTCTGCTCGTGGCACTGCAGGTTAGGCCACGGAATGGTAGAGACGACTGCTGGCCGGGATGCAAACTGTTGGTATCGGTTTGGAAGGGAGCCGTTAGCATTGGTCGGCTTGGAATTGAGCCGTTAGCATTGGTCGGCTTGGAATGGAGCCGTCGGCATTGTTCGGCTTGGAATGGAGCCGCTTGCGTGCGGCTTGGAGTGGAGCCATCTTGAGTTCCTCGGAAGGATGAAGACTGGCTTCAGTTTCGTGGAAGGATGACTACCGACTTCAGTTCCGTGGAATGATGGCAACTTTGTCTAAATTAGGGTTTGGCATGCCGAAACCCTAATTAGCGCCCTTTACTAGAATCGCTGTAGAATTCTCATACGGACTCGGATTTTGATGGTACGCTCCTCCATTCTGAACGGAAAAGAATTTCCTATCTCCCTTCGCGAAAATATTTAGGTTTTGAGCTCGTTCGGGAGGTGAAAACAGCTCGACAGTAAAATTCAGGAGGAATGTTGCGGGCCCGAGGTGGCATAGTCGCGCCCAGTCACCTATTCCCGTTCTTGGAGCAAGAAGGAATCTTCATTCTGTTCAAACTCTAGAAACTCCGTCCTCCTGAAAAGAGGTATCGACCCTCTTCTGTTGCTCGTCTGGATCTGTGCTTTCGTCTGCAGTGTCTCTTCAGTGGACTCCAAAATTTACCAAAACTCCACTGCATTCTTGGGATGGATGGATGAAATATATGATCGGCAACGATCATGTCAGGGCTAATCTTGGAGATTGTTGTTGCGTTGTCGGTCCATCCTTGTCTTTAGGTTGTTCAGTGTCTGGACCTTTCGATCGCGATGATTGATATGTTGTGGATGATTGTATGGTATATATCTTCCGAAGACACAGAATTAAATAGATGAGTTGGGAGACATTTTGTTGCCGATGTGCTGCTATCAAGTCTTCAAGGACTTTGTTCAAAAAGACATCCTTCGAACCAGCTTTTGAATCTTGGACTATCGTATGGAATGGGATACGGTGAGCAGTCCCCAATTATATTTATGTTAGATCCGATGGCATGGCCGAATATGTGAATGTATCTTCGTGGCGTGCTTTTGGAGTTTTAGATGCACATGTACGGTTTCATGTTGAGAAATTCCCGCGCCTCGTAAAACTTCGGCAGTGATGATGTTGAAATCAGAAATAACCAGGTTGAGGGGAGTGAATGCATCTCATGCTGGTAGTCCCCATGTGTAGTCTACTTTCATCGCATCGCCTTGAATCCATGTCCACAGGATTTGAGACAAGCTTATTGTACTCTTCTGGATGTGACGCTGGGATGCACATGGACGAAATATTACGGATAGCGAAGAGGCATGAATGAGAGAGTTATGTTGTTTATCGTGGCTCCCTCTGTTTCTTCAAGAAAATGTTTCAGCCGCGTCTCTGGATTTATCTCATGAGTCTTTGATGGTCGTCGGGATGGACTGCGATGAGCAGTCCCCATTCGCATTTTTTTTTAGTTTCTGAAGTTATTTTCCTCTGAGCAGGCTTGGGATCCGTCGCGGCCTCGTAAAGTGTTGAAGGCGTCTTCTAGACAGAGAGGTGATGATATTCTTGCGCTACACCCTTGAAGAGTAGATGGCCTTGTTGTGGTTATGGCCTTTTGGTTGACCGTGTCTTCTGAGCTTTGATAGTGAAAGGATTCCGTGTAGATCCTCAGTCCCCAAGTATGGTTTACATGTTTCCATCTTTGTAGTGATTGCTATTGCGGTGAAGCTCTGGCTGGTATCAAAAAATGAGCGGCAACAGTTCTTGGTAGCAGATGTAATCAGAAGAGACTACATTGTCGTGGGAACAAAGTAGTTTGGCTAGAATTTTATGGGCATCCATGGAAGTAAAAGGATTGGCTGGATGCATAAGCGAGCAAATTATCCATGGTCACGAGTTTTGGCGGGATGGATCAAAAGGTGTCCATGACTACGAAGATTGGCTAGCTGCGATCATGATCCTTGACATGGGGAGTGTGGTGGCACGACCCTTTGCAGGAAGAAGTGGTGTTGAAGCGGCTTCGGCTCTTGGAGAGGACGTTGAAACTTAAGGAGCCAAATGCTGCTTCGGATCCTGGAGAAGCTTATGGAGATAATGGCCGAAAGCGGAGAGCGGTTGTTGGAGCGAACGCGTTGAAGCGGAGGCGAGCTCTTTGAAGCGAACGTTGAAGCGGAGCCGCTGCTGGAGAATGTTGAAGCAGAGCCACTTCTGGAGAGAACGTCGAAACGGCGCCTTGAAATTCTCATATCCTTGACGGTTACAATATTGAAGCCGGAGACTGTGTCACTCAGCGTTCTGTCAAACTCGACATCCATCAAGTGAACAGTAGTTAGGAGTCCCCAGTTCCATCTATCGATCGTGCTTTCCATGAGAGGTTGGGGTCTGGGAACGGCTTCCCTGGATGGAAACAGCTGCTTTCCTGATGTAGTGCGGTTGAGGGATGCAAATATGTCTTGATGCTACGCCTTGGAGAAATATAGAATCTCACATAACTGTTTCATCATAGACTGCACGATTTTGTGGGCGAAGTCCCCAGAAATCATGCATCTCTGACGGGAAGAGGGTCTCTGTGAATTCAGGAGGGTTGCTTATTTCTTTTGCGTCAATTTTAGAGAAGTCCTTCCTGATCTTTACGTGTGATGAAATTGGATTGCTGATTCCCTTTTACTGGGCGTTCAAGAGAAACGCGAGCACCTTCATCTATAAACGCACATCCTATTGAAGTGTTTGCGCCGGATGTTAAAAGTATTCCTTGTCATCTCCCTCTTGGATTGCCGTGACTCTTATGGTGGCCGCTCCGTCAGTATCTTGAGAAAATATGCATCTCTTTCCGAGTTATAAACACGTAGCCTTACGAGAACCTTTTTTCTTTCCATCAAATCAACAGTGGTAAAAGGAGGTCGGCTTCTTCCGGATCTTCCAGTATCTTGCCCTGATGGTAGAGTAGCAGCGTCTCTGGTGACGGTTGGAGCTGTCATACTTGAAGAAACGTTGGGGTGGCGGAAGCGGCTCTGGTTCTGGTGATCGTAGGTGTATCATGCAGAGATGGCGCGGTTTTGATCACAGAGTGCTGGAGTCATGGCGCTATTTCGAAGGGTGAGGATGGCGCTGCTTTGGATGGTTGTAGAGCGGAGAAGATGGCGCTGGAAGGGTGCAAGCTATTAACGCTGGAAAGGATGCAAGCTGCTGGCGCTAGAAAGATGCAAAGCTCTGGTATTTTGGAAAGATGCAAGATCTTTGTATTTGGAAGGATGCAAGCTGCTGGTGCTGGAAGGATGCAAGTTGTTAGCGCTGGAAGGATGCAAGCTGATGGCGCTGAAAGTATGCAAGCTGTTAGCGCTGGATCGTCTTGGAATGGGCGCTGGCTTGGCGTGGCACGGCGCTGGCTTTGCGTGGCGTGATTTGTTGGGCACCGTGAGGCTTGTTCTTGCGGGCCCAGTTGTCTCTTTCCATACGTAGCTCAAATAGGAAATCCTTTCTTTATTCAAATTCCAAAAGTGTTATGCCTATAAAAGGGGTTTGCTCTCCTCTTTTTTCTTTCTTCGAAAAGCAAACAAAGTGCCCGGTTTATGGTTTTATTTGAATTGATAGATAACTGTTATCTACGAGGGTTTTGGATTATTCTTTTGGAATAAATTGTTTTAGAATAATGTTGTTTTGGTTATGACTGTTAGTAGCATAAGTACCCCGGTAAATCTATGGAATTGTGAATGTTGTGCGACAGTAGAAAGCATGAAATGAAACATGGGAACAATATGGCTATCGGTTTTTATCATCTCTGTGAATATTTGAAGTAGTAGACCATGTATTTTTCCTAACAAGACAATGGCTCAAGTAGCTGATAATTGAGCCATTGATTCCCGAGCGGATTTTTTTTGCTTCTACCATCTTGAGATCGGCGTTTGAAAGATGAAATCAGGAATTGAAAGTTGATATTGTAACCGAGAGATTAATCTCCCACTTTGGTCGCCAATTATTTGAGGTGAAAACGGTTTCTGCTGATTAAGGAAATTTCGCGTGAGTGGGTGAGAAACGAGTCTAAACCCTAAACAATGTACTGCACGGGAGTACTTTAGATTCAAGAGATCAATTTGTACAAATCCGGCCTAAACTAAGAAATGCCCGTTCTTGACTTGCTTGGGTCACAAAGTGAAGAAGAAGGGTTGGTTTTGGGTAGGGAAGCGAAGAGAGTGTTGAGACCAGAATAGTTGATTCTGGAAGAGTAGTTGTTTGACGACTTGTATCAGAAAGTGAAACGCTAGCAATGTGGAAGCTAACAGATGATTTCTGAGTGTTGTATGTTCCTGACCAAAACTTGTCGTTTGGTGGAAATAGGTAAGACCTATTTATACAAGTCGTAACAAAACGTACTCTGGTCTCGTAAGAAATGGGAACGGCTGAGTAAAGTGGAAGGAGGTGGTAACGGGTGGCCTGGAATTGATGTTCCATAATGAAAGAAACGTTTCACCATTACTCCTTGTATTTACTAACCACTCATTCTTATGACACTTTCTTGTAAGCAGCGTAGAGTACGCCGTATGCTAAACCGCCAAACCAATACCCTAATGAGCACCCCCAGTTTGTGACATGTGTTGATGTCTCGAGTGTTTTGGTGGGAAAACGTGTACATGTTGTTGTTGCTTGGCAGGTTGAGCTTTGGGAGACTTGCTGGCTCGGTGGTGACCCTCGACGGTCGAGATTTTGCATCTTGAGAGGAAGGGTAGCCGTCGATTGTTGCAACCCTTTATTTTGGCAGCCAGCGTCGTGCATGGCTTTGGCATGTGTTAGGCGCGGCCAAAATTAGGGTTTAGGACAAACCGTGATGTTTGGCTTTGGGCCGCAAGTTGCCATGCGTTAGGTGGCGAACTTGTGTGGCTGAGATTTGCATCTCAGATGGAAGGGCATCCGTTGATTATTCCAACCCTTCATTTGGCAGCCAGCGGCATGACCGGTCTGGTTTTGGCATGCTCGTGCATGTAGGCGCGACGAAAATTTAGGGTTTGGTACAAACCGTGTAGTTTTGGCGTTGGGCCAGAAGTTGCCAACGCGTTGGGTGGCGAACTTGGAAGGCTGAGATTTCCATCTCAGGAGAAAGGGCAGCAGTTGATCGTGGCTACCTTCCGTTTGTAGCCTGGCAACTTTGTCTAAATTAGGGTTTGGCATGCTGAAACCCTAATTAGCGCCCTTTACTAGAATCGCTGTAGAATTCTAGGACGGACTCGGATTTTGACGGTCCGCCCCTCCATTCGACCGAAAAAAAGTTTCCTATCTCCTTTCGCGAGGATATTTAGGTTTTGAGCTCGTTTGGGAGGTGAAAATAGCCCGGCAGTAAAACTCAGGAAGAATTCAGGAGGGATGTTGCGGGCCCGAGGTGGCATAGCCGCGCCTGTGTCATGGCGGCATGGATGGCATGGCTTTTGGTATGCGCGTGCGGCATGTTGGCGCGTTTTTGGGAAGCTAGCGCGTTTTGGGAAGCTAGCGTGTTTTGGGAAGCTAACGTGTTTTGGGAAGCTAGCCTCTTTTGAGACCGTGGCAGGTTTGGAGCAACCTGATTAGTCAATAAAAGTTGGGGACCAGAAAGCTTTGTCATAGTTTAGGCGCGACCAAACTAGGGTTTAGGTGCAAACCGTGTGTTTTGGCATTGGGCTGCAAGATGCCATGCGTCAGGTGGCGAACTTGTGTGGTCGAGATCTGCATCTCAAAGAGAAGGGTAGCCGTTAATTATTGTAACCCTTCGTTTTAGCGGACCGGCGTTGAGCATGGCTTTGCCATGGAGTAAGTAGCGGCCAAATTAGGGTTTAGGTGCAAACGTGTGTTTTGGCTTTGGGCCGCAAGTTGCCATCGTCAGGTGGCGAACTTGTGTGGCCAAGATCTGCATCTTAAAGATAAGGGTAGTTAATTATGTGCAACCCTTCGTTTGTAGCGGCAGCGTTGAGTCATGGCCTTGTCAAAAGAGTAGGCGCGGCCAAATTAGGGTTTAGGTGCAAACCGTGTGTTTTGCCTTTGGGCCGCAAGTTGCCATGCGTCAGCTGATGACTTTGGACGACTAAGATCTGCATCTTAGATGGAAGGGTGGCCGTTGCTCGTTGCAACCCTTCGTTTTGGCAGCCAATGATGTAAATGAGAGGCTGCCATTGTATAGGCGCGACCAAAACTAGGGTTTGGTGTAAACCATGGTGTTTCGCCTTGGGCCGCAAGTTGCCGTGCGTTAGGTGGAGAACTTGGAAGGTCGAGATCAGTATCTCGAAGAGAAGGGTAGCCGTTGATTATTGCAACCCTTCGTTTTGGTGTGGAGAAGTAGGTGGCATGGTTTGCCATTGGCACAGTGGAAGCGGGCATGGTTGGCATGCCTTAGCGCGAGAGACATGGCTGGCATGGTTTGCCATTGGCACGGTGGCGCGGTGGCATGGTTGGCATGCCAAGCGCAGACGTGGCTGGCATGGTTTTCCATTGGCACGGTGGTGCGGCTGGCATGGTTGGCATGCCTTGGCGCAGAGATATGGCTAGCATGGTTTGCCATTGGCACGGTGGTGCGGCTGACATGGTTGGCATGCCTTGGTGCAGAGACGTGGCTGGCATGGTTTTCCATTGGCACGGTGGTGCGGCTGGCATGGTTGGCATGCGTTGGCGTAGACGTGGGCTGGCATGGTTTGCCATTTGGCGCGGTGGTGCGGTGGCATGGTTGGCATGCCTTGGCACGCAGAGCGTGGTGGCATGATTTGCCATTGCACGGTGGTGCGGCTGGCATGGTTGGCATGCCTTGGTGCAAAGATGTGGCTAGCATAGTTTGCCATTGGCACGGTGGTGCGGCTGGCATGGTTGGCATGCCTTGGCGCGAGAGGCGTGGTCGGCATGGTTTGCCATTGGCACGGTGGTGCTGGTGGCATGGTTGGCATGCCTCGCGAGAGACGTGGTGGCATGGTTTGCCATTGGCATGGTGGTGCGGCTGGCATGGTTGGCATGCCTTGGCGCAGAGACGTGGCTGGCATGGTTTGCCATTGGCACGGTGGTGCGGCTGGCATGGTTGGTATGCCTTGGCGCAGAGACGTGGATGTCATGGTTTTTCATTGGCACGGTGGTGCGGCTGGCATGGTTGGCATGCCTTGGCGCAGAGACGTGGCTGCCATGGTTTGCCATTGTCCCGGTGGTGTGGCTGGCATGGTTGGCATGCCTTGGCTCAGAGACGTGGCTGGCATGGTTTTCCATTGGCACGGTGGGAGAATTAGGGTTAGGTGTATCTGCAGGTGATGTCGATTAATACTAAGGGTTACGTGCGTGGAACATGACACATGTATATAAAAAAGGTACCACTGGTAATTCTTACGAAATTTACTGATTGTTCCAATAGATGCGCTATTGGTCTTAGTGACGTCATGCCAGATTTACGGTTTTACGATTTTATCCCTAAGCTAAAAACCACCATCAACACCTGTATGTATGGATATTGTGATTATTATAATAATAAAGCTCAATGGGATTTTATCAAAGACATTGGACTCAACATTTCTCAACCCTGGGTTCTTCTTGGTGATCTTAATTTCCATATACTAGATTCTTCTTCATCAGCTTCTTCTTGGGTGATGGCTTTGTTAATTATATCATTCAGGAAGTGGGATTGCAAGATTTGGGTTTTATAGGCAGAGAACATACTTGGTCAAATAATAACTTGGGAACTGGGAAAAAAAGATCAAGACTAGATATGGCTTTCACTAATGGTGCTTGGAGTCTACACTTTCCAGACTCTAAACTTCTTCATTTAACTCAAAATGGAAGTGATCACTGCCCTGTGATGTTAGTGACTGATTACTCTCAGCCAAAACTTTGGAAGCCTTTTAAATTATTTCAGACTTGGCTTCAAGATAGAACTTGTGCAGCTGAAATTGCTAAGGCTTGGGAAAAATCAGTTCAAGGCTCTCCAGGTTACAAGCTCATTAAAAGGCTTAAGTTCACCAGGATTACTTTATCTAAATGGAACAAAACTCATTTTGGAAATATTGATCAGAATGTGGATAATCTCCAACAAAAGCTATCTGCAATAGAAGTTATGCCTTTTTCTCCAGATAATACTTCAAAAGCTTTGGAAGTCAGTCAAGAGTTGGATAAGTGGCACAAGATACAACATGAGTTCTACAGGCAAAAGTCTAGGGACAACTTTGTAAAATACATGGATTACAATACTAAGTATTTCAATACTTTAACAAAGAGGAAGAGAGCTAGAAATAACACTGAGTCTGTAAAAACAGATGATGGAACTTGGTTACAATCCAGAGATGATATTTCTAATTTGCTTACTCAGAATTTTAAGAATATAAGTAATTCTCAAAATACTACAATTGAAGAACAATATTATGCTCATATTCCTACTCTAATTACATAGGAAGATAACAATCTACTTCTTTTGCCTCTATCAGATGAAGAAATTCATTCGGTCCTCAAGAGCATGGAGAGTTGGTCTGCACCGAGGCCTGAAGGATTTCAAGATGGCTTCTATAAGTCACAATGGAGTATAGTTGGTAGTGATGTTTGTGATATGGTGAAGAATTTTTTTGCAACTAAGTTCCTCCCCAAACAGCTCAACAAAACATACATCTCTTTAATTCCCAAAAAGAGTAATCCTTGCACTCCTTATGACTTCAGACCTATTGGGCTTTGCAATACATCTTACAAAATCATTTCTAAGATCCTAGTATCTAGAATGAAGCCATAAATGGAAAGAATCATCTCCCCATATCAGGTTGCTTATGTTTCAGGAAGGCTTATTAATGATAATACCATTATAGCTCATGAAGTAATTCATTCAATAAAAAGAAAAGAAGGTGAAGGAGGTTGGCTAGCTTTAAAACTTGATATGTCTAAAGCTTTTGATAGATTGGAATGGTCTTTTATACTCAAGGTACTTCAGAGTTTTGGGTTTTCTAAAGATTGGTGTCATCTTATCAAGGAAAGTATAAGTACTACTTCTTTGTATGTCATGCTTAATGGCTCTCCATGTGAAGAATTCTCACCTACAAGAGGAATTAGACAAGGAGAACCTCTTTCTCCTTATCTTTTCATCATTGAAATGGAATGGTTCTCTATAACTCTTTTAGAAGCTCATAATTCAAAAGAAATCAAAGGAATATCAATTGCAAGAGGTGCACTGTAAAGACCCTCAAGCTCGTCAACGCTATTAGACCGGTAAAGTGACGAATTAGCTGATAATAACTCGATTAGTTTAACACGAACATTAATTAATATAAATTAATCTAACAATGATCTGGATACGAAATTAGTACCGGTGGATAGATCTCGAAAAGTTACGCAGAATGGACCACTTGAGCGTGTCATTCGGATACTGGACGAAGAAGATATCATCAAAATTATAAGAAGGGTAAAATTATCATTTCCATTTAAGCCGACCTTGGCTTCCCTTATCCATTTGCTGGGTGTCCCAGTAATCCTCGTTGGTCTTATCGAACCAAATCGAGCAGATAACTCATATTATCCTTCTTCTTCATTCTTATTCTTCTTTCTTCTTCTTCTTCTTCTCTCATCATCTTCTTCTTCTGTTCTTCGTCTCTGGCGATTCTCTGAGATTTCTGAGGCTATGAGGTCACGAGAATTAGATAAGTTATCAGAGATGGTGGCTGGTGGTGGTGGTTGATGTTAATTGAGCACGGGATGAAGAGGATAGAGTTGTTGTTGAAATCGGAATTAAGGTTTATAGGTTTGATTGATGTTTTGAAGACTTAGAAGATAAGATATAGAGATATGGCTTGATGAAGAATCACAGGTTAGTGTTCAATTTAAGTGTTGAAGTGGATTCGATGATGAATCGAAGAATTAGGGTTTATGCATGTTGTATTGGAATTCGAATTGGGCAAAGATTGAGAAGATTTAGATAGAATTATAAGATGGGTTTATTTAATTGGGGCTTATGAAGTTGTTGTGGTGATAAATTGTGAAGATAGGTTTATGTTGAATGGAATTAGGGTTCTTGATAGAATAGAGATTTAGGGTTCATGGGTTTAATGATTATATGAAGAAGATGAAATTGATAGTTTCATATTGGGTTGCTGAGTTGAATCAAATTAAAGAAGAATTGGCCCCTATGGAATCAAATGAAACCATTTGAGGTAATTTCTCTGAGATGTTTAGTTCAGTTATTCAGTTTTTATTGAATGAATTTGTGTGTTTGATAATTGAATTAAGATTGAGATGGACATGGTTGGTATGTGATGGAGATGGAATTGTTTAGATGGTAATACTGTTTTGAGATGCAATTGAAGTTAACATAGTTAGTAGAGGCTCGGTTTGTTGTGCAGCATCACTAGTGGAAAATGCAAAAAAAAAGTCTGCCAGAAAAAGTCCTATTACCTCTAAAAAGGACTGCTTTTGGGAGCCCCAACTCGATAGTCTTATTTCCCGAAAAGACTGCTACGAGATTCGTTTAATTTTTAAAATTATGTCTTCCTTCATTGGGTCTATCAATATATTGATAGAGATAGACGTTTTACTTTTATATTAAAGAACATAAAAGTCGGGTCCGAATAATTTAGAATAAATGATTAAATCAATCGCACTCTAACTGATATATCTGACTGGAGTTATTTCAGAAAATCTGATTCATTTAAATCGTCTGACTTAAATCTGACTGAACCAATGATTAAAAACTAATTAAATTGAATGTAGAAGCTCATCTCATAAACTAATCAAAACATTCATCATTGAATTCAAATCTGAAATTTGTTGTACAAACTTAATTCACATATGAATTGAGCTGAGACTTGGGTCAAAACCCCAAAAAATTGTACACAATCACTGAATTCACACCAATTTTAAGTTCTTAAAGATTTATGTTCTTACAATTGGTGGAAACCAACCTACACACAATGAAATAAACTAAAACCAGCAAAAAGATGAACTGAGCTGCCCAACTGATCGAAATAGTATACCTGCATCAAAATAATTATGGGCATTAGAAGTTTAACAAAAACGTTCTGACACCATAGCATGAATGGTTCTAAAAAACTAGCAATTCTCTAACAACTGAGTTATTGTTAATCTTCCTCGCATAAATGAAACTCGAGTGATGTGCAAATAATTTCAGACACTAATACATGTACATTCACAGCCAAATATAGCTGGAAATATCTAGGCTAAGCATGGACAATAAAATTATTCCAAACCTGCCAATATGTTGTCATAGTTTTCATAACTCCACTGTAATGAACGCTAACAAAATGTTTATAGAAGAGACGTTAAACCTTATTAGAACGACCAGGTACTTAATAAAACCGGCAACAATCGAGTATTAAGATTGATATAGCTATTTTTACTCATTGGGAAGTGAAATAGCGTAGTTCTTAGCTGACCCTTGCTATTTTATAGCACCTCTCTGCAAACAGGACAAAATAACTACTCGATGACGTGCACTGACCAGACCAAAAAAACCTGACCTGACTTGACCTTCACCTCATTCTCCCAGCTTTTACCTTTCATCCATTGCAAACCCACTTTCCTGTACATTTTGGACAAAAGAGTACACATCAATGATCCAAAATAGTTTCTTAAGTACAAAGATACAAGATACTAAGATAATAACTCGAAAATGTGAGCCATAATAGTAAACTACATCATCCCTCGGTGATTTTAAAGAAAAGTTTTCATTTCAAGAGAGGATAGATAACTGGAATTTTAGTTTAGAAGCCAAATCAAAATAACTATTCATCCAATAAAGCAGATAATATATTAATCATAGCAAAACTTTGCCCACAAACTGGAATAAGATACTACTCAATATACAGTAGTATTTTCCACGCCTCCCATCCATACGAAATATAATATGGTAGATTCGGTGGCGTACCTTCTACCGGTAAGTTAAATCCATCGAAGGAATTTGGGGCTGGGTCCCTCCATAATGGAACTTCTGTTTGGGTAAAGCATCACCTGGAGGAGGCATTTCATCTTCCTCCTCCAACTAGTAAGTCTCAAGAATTTTCACCGCCTTCTCATATATCTCAGTGTTGTCGTGACTCTGTAAGTTTTCAATCTTCTCCAATCCCTCTGCCTCATCAATCATATGAGCATACAAGTTCACACCATCGGTGTTGCCAATGGTCTTCTCAGCCTCACCAACTTTCAGAATATTCTCGAGACCTTCCAAACATACAGTAACAATCCTAGCGTCATGGAAGATTAGAAGATCGCATAGTGGTTTGATAAATCCACGAAGTACCCGCCACATATTAAGATCCAAGATTCAAATAAACTCATCAAGTAAGAACTAAGCCAGGGCACAACCCTACTGAACCCAAGAAAAACAGAACGAATACGTACTTGATCTGCTCATGGGATCCCCAGAAGTTGCATTTGAGATTGCCCAAGCAGCTTCCTTTTTGATATCAAACTCGGCATTTTGAAGCAGATGCATTAGAGGACCAATAATATCAGCAACTATCACGGACTACAAAAAATTGAAACGAAAGCATATCACATTAGTGCAAATGTCAGAAAATTCAAGAGACTTTTGGTGCAAATGGAGTTCAAGGACAGAATGGAGTCCACCTTAAAAACATAATATATAATACCTGAATCTGGTTTTGGTGCAAGCTTCTTTCTTGATACTCTTTTTAAGGTTGTGTCCACAGGTTCATGAGGCAGGGAAGCGCTTGTAGTTCAATGATACACTAGATAAAGGACAAAACAAAACATAAGCCAACATAACAAAAAAGGTTTAATTAATCATAATATTTCATAAGGATAGAGGTTAAACAAAGTCATTGATACCTGGGTCTGACGATCATCTACAGTGATGATATTGCCAACCGTGCGGAGGGCAGGAATGAGTACAGTAGGAGATGGATGACTGGAAAAGAAAATCTCTCACAAATTACCATACACCTAGCAGTATCTAGAAACATAATACAGTAAGGTGATACTTACAGCAATAACTCAACAAGTCGGCGGCAGGCACCAATGAGCATAAGACTTCATAGCCCAAGGATCAGACATTTTAAATAAAACCAGTATCATTAAGATATTAACTAAAAACAATACTACGAGACACTAACACTGAGACAAAAGGAGAAAGGACAGAGTAAGAATCATGTCAAGAGGCCGATAAAAAAAATTATTTGAAATTGTAGGATTATAGGTCATGAATTTTATCAGTGTTTCAACTGGTTTCCAAAATGAGGTGAACCGAATTAAATGCATTACTTTGACATGGAGAAGATATAAGAAGTAGCTACATAAAGTTCTACTCAGTGACAACTGGATTATTGTCATCAATTGCTCCCATGTATCGCAAACCCCTAAAACACAGGGAAAACAACTTAACGAACCTTACTATGTATTAAAATTTATATACAAAATGCATAAGATATACTCTCTAATTATATCATGAGGATTGATGTGTTCATCAGTTAGCAAGTAACAACAGTGAAATTTTGAGATTACATAGCCATTTTGTAGGAATTATGCATTGAAGATATCTGAAAGTTATTCATACAGTAGACGTTTTGAACAATACACAATCATATAGTGAGCTTTCAAGCTTCTGTTTTGAAGTTTCTGTAAATAAACAGTTCATATCTGAAATGCGCATTGCAGCGGCTTCGCCATCCATAATAATAAAATGGCAACCTTAATTTCAGTTCTAAAGTTCTGAAATAGGAAGGGTCATTCTAAAGCATGTATAAGTATGTCATACACAGCTAATCAACGGACTCCTCTTCATGTTATTCACATTGCATCACACTGACTTTCCAACTATAATAAAAAATAAACTCTGAGAATGTTGTACCCCTATCAAAACCATGTGCACGAGAAATTTACTTACAGCTATTTTATGAAAGATGAATTATACTGAAATTATTGTATCAAGTATACTTTGACAATATCGCTACCTTCACTTTACCTAAAGATGTCCTTGTGTCCAACTACTAATCCTAATCAATAGGTATCAATTCTTTCATCTAATAGTACTACTCTCATACACCATAACATTATTTCAATTGAAGTTGTATAATATGTCCAAGCATGACAATAATAGTTCTGAATCCCAACAGTAATCCAGTCCCCCCAACGATTTTCATACGAGAAAGTGGTAAAAAACAATCGAGTTGAAATCCTTACCTCGCCTTTACCAAGCCGTGCTCTTGTCTTTGGATCAACGGCAACCGAACCAATAACTATCATATCTTGTCAAGACCAATTGGCTTTCCATGCTTGGCTAACCCAAGCTTCACCTGTAGTGCTAGGAGATAACATATTAGATTCCAGCATTGAGAAGAAACTTGTCCTCTGCAGTGGACGTGGTGTCAACAGCTTCTTCTCACCTAATTAAACATCAAATAAACTACATACTCAGTTCAAATTCTTACCAGAAAATCCACATAATCAAGCTACATACATCAATTAGCCACAAAAGTGACAGAACAACACTAACCTAAGAGTGTTGGAAATCGAACCTTCTTCTGTGGAGAATCATCAACAAACAACCTCATTGTAAACAGATCTAAACAACAAGAAACCCACACATGTCAAGGCTGTAAGCAATATATCTTATACCTAAAAATTAAGAAAACCCATTACTCAAAAGTCTAAACCAACCTTTACAAAAACAAGAAAAATATCAAACGCAGACAAATCAACCGGAGAAAAGCAACAAAGAAAAAACCAATTAACAGAACACTATTAACTTGAGCAATACCATGAGAATCATGAAATTAGTACCAATCTATGATGCAGTTAAATCCTTCTTTGTGAAGTTGCAGACGATTACCTTAACCTAAAAGACTCAAAAAACAAACAAAATAAACCATTAGTTAGGGTTAAAGATCAAAATAGAATTATAGTTCAAAATTAGATTTAGGGGTTTTGTTTCTTACACTACGAGAAGAGATTCTTCTACCCATTTTTATGAGTTCTCGTGTCGGGAAAATTAGAAAAATGAAACACCTTCCTGCAAAAAAAAAAAGAGTGAGGATGGAGAGAAATTAAAAATCGTTAATAATACAAGCAAGAATTAAATCGATATTACCCCTGATGATTTCAGAACAAAAACAACTAGATCTAGAGTTACAAAGTTTCCTTTTGATTTCTGCTGGAACATGGATTTTGAATTTGAGATAGAGGTTAGGATAAAGCTATGACTTCTAACAGCGAGTTTCAATCTGTGAAATGAGAAATAATGTTTCGTTGATTTTGAGTATGCGAAATGAATAAACTGTTCTTCAAATTAAACAGGTGATGGTGATGAAAGAAAAGATAGGGCCTGGTAATTTTGTTAAAGGGGATCTCGGGTCTGTGAGGTGCATTTGAAGAGTGAGAAATAGTTAATCTAATAAAAATTCCGTTTGGGAATATGGGACCATAAAAACTAGTTCCTTCAACGGACTTAATTAGAATCCACGTGGCACTTTCCAATAATTACTGAACTACCCCCGAATATTAAGTCTCCCTCGGGTGCTCTTTTTGTTTTTATCCCCAAAACGTCTACCATAGGAAGCCTAATGCATAAAGAAAGCCATCGGAAGTCGTTTTTATAAATCCTAAACAGACTTAAAAAACTCATTTTCCACTAGTGCATGAACTTTAATGGGAGAGATTATGGTAATGTTGGTCTTGTGGAGTGTATGAAGAGGAGTTAGCTGATGGTCTGTGTAAGTTGAGTTGAGTTGTTTGTTTAGTAGTTTGTACAATTAAGAATCGAATCGAAGTTGATGTGTGTATGGATTGGAAGTGAACTGGTGGTGATAATGTATACGTATAATTGATTGTTAGGTTGTAAGTGTTATTGCAGAGAAGAATTGAATTAATGGTGAACTGTAGATGTTCTTTGGTGGAGATGGATATTGGATTTACATTGGTGGTTATGAATGTATTGTCTATATGGAAGTGTAGGTTGGTTGGATGTTGGTTTTGTATAACCATTACAGGCGTTAAGATGTAGCTGAGATTAGTGGAGGTATTGAATGAGACTTTAGATCTTCAAGTGAAATCTGGTGGTGATGTTTCGTAACTGGTGGTATTGTGTAGAGATTCAGGGTGAATGTGCGGTTGGTGAATGGATGATTGCTCGAGAAGTGAGTGATCTTAGTAGTAGGGATGTAATGAGGGTGATTCGGGCCCGAGAGGTGTAGTAAGTATGGATGATTGTAGGGAGTAACTAATAGCTCCAGGGAGGCACTACGCCATTGCGGGTAGGCTTAAATTTACGATTGTATTTGTATATTGATCTTGAAATTTATTTAGAATGAATGAATGGATTGCTTTTGATTTGATATTAAGGAATTGATGTAAGAAATGTGGCTTTTAAAGGAATTAGGCCTATTTGTCATCTAACTGATTTATTTCTCATCTGACTTAGTGTATCTGACTGAGATTAGCTCAGTGACCAGACTTGACCAGACCTGACTCAGTGAATCTTGACCTTTGACTGACGTTGACCGTAGTGGACTTTGGCTTGAATTTGACTGGAAGTTGACTGTTAGTTGAACCCTTTGACTGTTAGCGACCGTTAGATGACTAGGATGGAGCATATTCTCCTAAATTGATATTTTGGGCCCTTATGGTCTGAATTAGCCTTTGCTTCCTTCTACAAAGTTGTAGATATTCAAAAGACTTAGCCAATGGACTATGGAACCAATCTGATTTAATTAGTAAACCTTAGATATGCTAAGGATAGATAAATAAAAGGTGTAGAACCATAAATGAGCTTAAAACCATTAGATAGACTTGTATGATTCTTATGTGAGCCAGCTTGGCTAGATTCTTAGAGTTCTTGTGTGATTAATTGATGCGTGTCGTAGGTGCAATCAAATTAATTAATATTTCCACTCAATTAAAAATAATATAATGGAAGTCAAGTTCGTTCCCACGAGGAGCAAGAGATTCTAGTTGTAAAAATTGTCACGAAAGGGGGGTGTAGAAAGCAAAAGAAAATAAACAAAGCAATTAAAAGATAAAGTTGAAAGCAATAAGAGAGACAAGACCAAGGAATCCTTCTTCGTTACGAAACAATGAATCAAGTTATGTTCTCTTCTACTTGTTATTAGTCACAAATTATCACCAACCGTAGGTAAAGCAAACTAGATCGGTGCTAAACCCCTAAATCCCTTGTATCACCGGATACGGAAGTTCTCGACTACCGGATTCTATTTACCAAACCACCTAGTAGTAGATCACTCTAGATTAATTTAAATAAACACATTAAGATTTATGAACTTATTAGGTTAATATTAGTAGTTGGACTCTTAGATCAAGGTCTACTTGCTAACGTTGTTTTCACACACAATTGCTCCACGGAATCCCTCCGCAAGGTCTCGTGTTTGCTACTTATGTAAAAAGTCAAGAAACGATTACTTATCTCCTAACTTTCACTAGCTTTAGATTAAACCGACAAATCAATTTAGTTGGCCACCCAAACAATCTATCAATCAATCATGAATGTCATTAAGATCATTCCTATTAGTAAAAACAAACGATAATTATGTGAAAAACTTCAAGATAGAATTGAAAACAAAAACTTAAATCATATTAAGAACTAGGAATTCATCCTCAATCAATAATAAAATTAGCTACTCATGCTAAAGAGTTCACACAAAGAATAAGAAAAGAAAAGTGTTGTGTGTGTAGAGATGTGTCAAAAGATGTGGAAAACTTCTCTATTTATAGGCTTCAATATTCTCCAAATCTTCCAAGGAATAGAATCCTTTTCCTTTAGCAATTCAATTTCCAAATCCAAGTCTTTCTCATCTTCCATCTTCTCTTTCCAAATTTGAGCCAAATTCTCCATCCAATTCCAAGCCCAAGTCTTCACACCCATGAGACAAATCCATAGAAAATTCTGGAATTTTGGTCGCCGGAAAACTGGTATTATGGCCGGAATCCGGCCGGAAAACGTCACCGCCGGCCACTTGAAAATTTCACCGTCACTGGTATATTCGACGGAATATTCCGTCAGTCCACCGTTAGAGATAACGGTCAAACGGGTCAACCGTCATTCAACCGGGTCAAGGGAAAGAGAGTCAGCCACCGAGTCAGCTTGAGTTAGTGTCCTGATCGGCTGACTCGTCTAACTGGGGTGAGTTGGATCGGTCATCCGATCGATGAGTTGACTCGCCTTGGAACCGCAGTCCGTAGGAGTTTCGTTTGTTTATAGGACTTCCCGGCCAAGTTCAGGCCTCAATTTTCTTCAGTCTTCCCCTGCTAAGAAATCCTACACATACATCTAGTGTTTCATTCATTCAGTTTCATACACATCTTGCTGCTTCAATCGCCCACAACTCCACCAGAATTTCTTTCCAACAATCCTCACTGGTTCACTCAGCTCAGCTCCATCTACAATTCCATCTTCACGGCATCACCTTTGATTTCTTCATCTGGTTCACAATTCACAGCGGCATCTTATCATCATCAGTTTCATCCCATGTTTGGTTCAATTTCAGCCACATGAACTAGTTCTCAACCACAGACCCATTTCATTAACAGCGTCACTCTCATCTCTATCGAACTCAGACCAACCCAACTATGTTCTTCAATCCCATAAACAATTAGAACCCTCAGATTTCATTTGTTATTTGAACAATAACCAGAATCCATCGAACACACCATCTCTTTCACCCTGAGTCTAATTCTTCTCCTCAATTTCGATTCAAAGATCGGTCCTCACTGATTCGACTACGGTACAAGCACCACTTCCCTGATTCATCCATCTCATCGATTAATTACTGAAACCCATCTCCATCTCAAACAGCGACGACCAGAACCCATGAGAGTATTTTCCGATTCAAACATCACCTTGTTGCAGAGATCGCAAATCCCATCATCTTCTTCAAAACCCATTTCTCTGACCTTCTGTTCTTGAATCCATCAATTCCACCATCCTCTTCCTCTATCGATTCATACATCAGAAACATCACAAACCCTAATTCCACTTTTAGGGAAGAACTGGAAGAAACCCTTATCTGATTTCTTATATCTCTCTCGATTCTGCTCTTTCACTTTCTCTCACTCTCCATTTCTCTGGCATAGTTTCTCGATCTCTTACAAGAACCTTCAATTTCTCTCCGCTTAATAATGGTTGCGCCTCTCCGTGTCTTGATTTCAATTTCTCGTCTGTTCTTCGCCGCGTGCTGCAGCTTTTTCTTCTTTCCTCTCATTTAGGTGAAGCAATTATTGAGAAGAATGAATAACTCTCGAGATAGGTTGGGTTATTTAGGTGGATAGTTACACCCCAGGGATAGGGACCACCCCACTTGTTAGATAAGGGCCATCCTACTTGGAAACCCCTTAACCTCTGCTGGGCCTGGCTTTAGTACTCCTTCGAAAGAGAGTTGCCCCTTAACCTTGGCTGGGCTCCAGATAGTGTCCGCCCCTAAAATGACAATTTTGCCCTTTTGGCTCAAATAGAGTAATTTCTTCTTCTTTTCCTCCGTGTGACTCCAAAGTAGCTACAAAACTCAAAACAAGCGTAAAATACATAATTTACAAGAAAAATAGCAAAGAAAGCATAAACAATAGATAATAATTAGGATGTATTCTACACCCTATCATTAATAGCTAGTCTATATTAACAACGATCGATTCAAAGGATGAACCAGTGGATCGTGGATCTCGAGGTAGGCGTGGCTTGTCATCAAAAGAGGTGGGAATTTACATTTAACTCTTGTGTGATTATTGTTGTTTTCTATTACAGAAATGTATGTTTAACAAATTCATTATTGCCTGATTGTGTATTCTACGCATTGTTTTATTTTAAATTCCGAAAGTACTGTTGATTCTTTTAATCTTTCCATTGCTTAGAAAGGAATTGTAATGTTTTGTTTGTTTTTATGAATTGTTTGGGAAATAAGAATTTCCATTTGTATGTTTGGAAAATGAGATTTCCATCTGTGGTATATAGGATACTGCTCCTTCATTTATATCTACTTACTTTCGAGCTTTTATGCTTAATAGGTGTGTAAGGAATTGGTCGACACTAATATATAAACTAATAGGGTGTGTAAGGAATTGGTCGACACTCAATATATACATTGTTTGAAGAAGGGGTTAGTTCCATATACATGATTGTTTACCTCTGTGAAATTGGTTGTGTAACTTGTGTTTTAGTGTTTTAGGAAAACATGAATTATTTTCAAATCATTCCAATGATTACTTGAAAGTTAAATGTTATTTCTACTGGGCACCCCTTTTAGGGATGATGAGATCACCCATTTCCACTTACAGTTTTAGAGACATATCAGAGTTGCGCAACGAAAGCTTCAGGGGTTGAGTTCGCTAGTTGAATAACTTCTGCTATATTTATTATGTGTATATTTTATTTGTAAACCAAATGATTATTGTTATGTATCACATGAGAGGAGTTCTTGTATATATGTAATTATTTCAGAGAGGGGTTAGATTCGGGTTAATCTCTGTTTAGAACTTCTTTCTTATTGTTTAAATAGATGTTTTAGATCCTTAGAGCCTCTTTATTTAGTTAATCTCTTGAATTAGTCAGCTGCTAGCTTTGGGGACGCTACATGCACCACCTTTAAATCATCTTCTTTTTGCAGATGACTGTCTCATTTTCACTCAAGCAAATTTAACCAGTGTGAATAATCTTCTTCAAGTTTTGAAGGACTTTAGTTCACAATCTGGTCAGGTCATAAACTTTGACAAATCTTCAGTTCTTTAAAGTAACAACATGAATCTATCTGTTTGTAATACTCTCAGCAATATTTTGGGAGTTCAATGTATGGAGGAAAATGAGAAGTATTTAGGGTCTCCTCTAATTATTGGTAATCTAAAGTGAAAGCTTTTAAAGATATTCAGTTGGCCTTTGAAAGAAGGCTTGGAAATTGGCAAGGAATTAATCTACATCAGGCTGGAAGAACTTCAATGGTTAAGGCAGTGCTTAATGTTGTTCCCATGTATCAGATGAGTACATTCAAGATTCCTAAGACTCTTCTCAAGAAACTTGATACATTACAAAGGAAATTTTGGTGGGGTTACAAGTCTAATAGAGGGTTAAATTTAATTGGCTGGCATAACTTGAGTATATCCAAGGATTTAGGAGGATTGGCATTCAGGGATCTGGAGATGTTAAACCATGCACTAATAGCATGGAGAATATTTCAAAACTCTGATCACCTATTAACCAAAATACTCAAAGCTAAGTACTTCAAGAAAGAGGAGTTTTTACACATTGAAAAAGAAAGGAGTAATTCTTCATGGACATGGAAAGGGATTGAGCTTGGTCTTTCTATACTTCAAAAGCATTACAGTATGGAGGTCAACAATGGTAAGGGTACCAAAATATGGATTGATAGATGGATCATAGGACTAGATATCAAAGTGGAGCCTCTTCACCCTTCACATCTGCAGTATGTGTTTGTTAGTGAGATGATTTTACCAGATTCTAACACTTGGAACGTCCCTCTTCTCAATATTCTGTTTTCTCCAGTTATTGTTGACATAATTAAACATATGCAACTTTCCCTTGATGAACAAGATATTGTTAGATGGAACCCTTCAAAGGATGGAGTCTTCTCAGTTAAGTCTGCCTACAATAAACTTACTGAGACTAGAGTACAAAATCAAGTTGCACTTAATGATGTTCCTACAACAGTCTGGAAAGCACTCTGGAAAATGAAACTGCCTCATCGGGTTAAACTTTTCATATGGAAGTGTTTGAAAAATATAGTTCCTAAAAGGGTGAGACTATCTCAAGCAATGAAAGATATTGAAACTCACTGCGAAATTTGCAAACAAGAGAATGAAACCCTCTTTCATATACTCATCAGCTGTTCTCATGCTTAGGCTGTATGGCGTTCCCTAAATATCAACATTGATCAGATCATTAATCAATGTCAGACTGTTAAAGAGTGGATTATTTCTTGGTTTCAAAATATTCAGAATACAGGAAGTGAAGATATTAATAACTGGAGAAAGTTGTTAATTGTAGGGAGTTGGATAATATGGAAGGAAAGGTGTGACTGTGTTTTTCAATACAAAACACTCAACCCAATTCGTACTGTTGAAAGGATTCAAAATCAGTTGATTAGTTATAGTGGTCCTACTAAGGAAACTTCGACTGAAACTTCAGATGATACTTTAACTCACACTTCTGCATTATCTGAGCATACTACTAACACTTTTACTTGCCTGAAGGATATTTTGAATGAAGCGGTTACCTTTAAATTCTTTGTAGACACTTCTTTTGATAAATTCACTAATGATTGTGGGTTTGGAATAGTCTGTTATGATACTGCAGGTACATTCGTTGGGTTCAAGGGATCATATGCAGCTGGAATAATTGATGCAGAAGCAGGAGAGTGTAGAGTTGTTCTTGAAGGACTGAGATGGGCAAAGGCAATGGACTTAGACAGCATTCACATCATATCAGAGGTTGAGGAAGTAGTTAACTCGATCAACAACATTTCTTTTTCAATAAGATGGTAGAATAGAAAGATTATGCAAGAGATCAAACATTTGCTTACCTCTTTCAACTTTACTAAAGTCTCTTATGTTAGTAGGAATTTTAATTCAGCAGATTCTATTTCTAAAGTAGTAAGGAGAGACAAACTTCAATTAGAAGAATTCAGTCATGATGTTACATATCTGCAAACAGTGTTATCCAGGCTTTTAGATCTTGGTATTGATTAATAAAATCTCCATTGTTATCTAAAAAAAAAAATCTCCTATTTGCAATTTAGTCCCATATTTGCTAAGCGAACTTACAATCCCCATGCGACCAAAGAGTTTTTGATTAATTTTAACTAGTAATCATATTCTAGCTAAGTAAGTTTATGGAGGCTATAACATGTGAGACCAGGTAAAGGATTTAGGTGATTATTCTTGTTTTTATTTCACATAGGACCCTAGATTTTGACTATTTTGATTAAGACGTTGCAGGTAAACCAAAGACTAACAACATCATGAAGCAATATCATAACTATTTTATGTGTTTATGCAGCTGGTGGTGGGGTTGATTGGAATTCAAGTTCATATTCTCATGAGTTGTGTGATGTGGTTAATGTTATATTGATCTCTCGTTGTAGTGTTTGTTTTGAGCGGTAAGAATATTTTTTTATTATTTTTTCTCTCTTTTGATTTACTTTGTAAGAAATGTATCCAAAATCAACTTTAGATAAGTTAATATTTGTATGTAATTTTGGCTTTGGGAGCAGCATCTTTGTTTAATCTACAGAGATTGAGTTGGTGAAACTATGAATGGGGGATAATGGTTGGATAAGCTGAGTTTGAGTAGTTGGTGTTATTGGTTGGGAAGCTACGAATATATTAGTGTTTGTGTTGGTCATGATGGTTGAATAACCTGTTATGCAGCTATGAAAATAGTTGCATAACCTGTTATGCATCTACAAAATTTGTTGCACAACTTGTTATGCAGTCCAGAAAATGGTTGCATAACACTTTATGTAGCAATTTTTTTATTAGTATAGAAACCAACAACAAAAAAAAAGACTGCATAACTTGTCATGCACCTACAATTATTAATGGAAGCATAAAGCATTATGAAACCACTTTTTGTAAGCACTAAAATAAAAAAAAATAGATGCATAATCTTTTATGCATCCAAGGAAATGAATGCATGACATGTTATTCATAAATTAGTATAGATGCATGAAGCAAAATATCGATGCCGATAACTAATAACTTTGAAATTGCAGTTTGAGCCTAGCTCGAAGTCGGATCCTTTCATTTTTGGGTTGCATAACATTTTATGCATCTTTTGTTGTGTCTGCATAATATGTTATGCATCCTTTTTGTGGCTGCATAATGGTTATGTACAAAGTTTTTGCAAATTTTTCCTAAAAGAATAATCACCTCCCACTTTTTCGTAAAAAACTTAAATTTGGTGTTGTTGTTTATACTCGTTGTGTAGATTTCTTTAAAAGTTTTCCAACGAGATAAATTTTCTTAAATTCCAAGGAAATGTTTTTAGATGTGTTATATTCAAGTTACCTTACAATTATACCCCTGAAAAATTAGGATGCATCATAAGTTATGCAGACATTTTTCATAATTTCAAATAATTATGGGTGTCATACAAACATACAAATGTTTTTAGACCGACAATAAGAAAAATAATATTTTTGGGCCTTAGCCTAATTGTTCGTGTAGTATACTCCTCGAATTGCTTGATTCGCCTCTCTATTTCCATGTTACCACCTTTCACACACCTTCATCAAAAGGAAACAACAATAAAATAAAATTTACACCAAATAACAGAAGGCATGAACAGTTACATCAACCCTTCTAACTTGTTCACTGTGACGACCACGTTGCAGCATGACATCATGCGAACAAGATAGATAAAGAACGATTTACGGGACCACAGGAATCTTTCAAGTAAATTGTAATGTCTTTAAGTAATACATAGAAGCAGTTCCAAAGTCTAAACAATAGTACAAGGCACAATAACAATTCAATAAAAAGACTAATCTGAGCAAAGTGGACTTACAATAGCATAAAATGCAAGTCGACTCTTTTCAGTGCACGGGAATCCATCAATTAAAAACTTATTTTCGCCACTTATAATAATTGCTCGTCTTACAAGTTCAATCATGGCCGAATGATCGAGTTTTCCCTCCTTAATACTATAATAGCAAGTGGACTTTTATAGACTAGCACTTAACAACTGACATGGAAATACAACAACAACCAAACATAACTAACTTACCCATGCTTAAACCCAGATTTTTGCTCTAAAAGAAGCAGATCTTTAAAGCTAAGATGACATAAATCATCGAATTTCCACGCAAGCATCTTGAATTGTGTCCCTTTTACACTACCAGGACCAGCTGAATGAAAAATAACATAAACCGAAATTAAAATATTTGTAACTTTTCAAAACTAGTATATAATTCTAACTCATCTAGAATAACATATCATTACATACCCAACACAAAGATTATTGTAAGGTCACCATCAGAAAAAACTCCTACAATTTTATCAAAAGAAAACGGGAAAAAGATCAACACATTGTGTTATTATCAATCGATTCCCTGAAACTCTTATATCAAAATTGTTTATTAGGGTATAACCAGGAACATACAACTGAACGTATCACCGCTTTTTTACTTGAAAGTTCAACTCATCCTGATCTAATACAACGACAACTGATTAAGTAAAATTGGAAATATATTTATTAAAAAAAAAAAAAAACTACAGTATAATTGAAAGCGAACTAGTGCTACCCTTTAGTTCAAGGAAATACTTGAACGTTGAACTCCTAATCTTGCCGCCAAATGCAAATTTTTCCAAACCTTTTAACACCAACATTTGGTTGATAGTGGATACTTCCCGAAACTTGTGACGCATAAGTATCCACGGATTGAAAGATAGTTTTAGGGATGAATAGTTTCTTGCAATAAATTCGAATTCTGAGGAGAACTCAAAGCGCGAAACCTATTCATGATCTACTAATGAAAAGTAAGACTAGATGATTTCCTTGCCACTTTGAATACCCCATTATAGCGATATTATATAACGATTACAATGATATTGCAAAACAAGACAATGACAAAATCCTGCAATCCATCCATTCCTCCATACTAGGTGCATGAGAACAACACTATACAAAAGGATAAAACTATTTTCTAAGATAACAACATAGTTTTTATTTTCTATGGTCTTTGTTTATGGTGTTTAATTTGTTAATTTTTTTAATATTCAATATTAGTTGTAAGATGTGTTATACAAGGGTTTTTTAGCGATTGTTGATTTACTGATTTCAATTTCGAGAAGAAAAAGTTTCAGTTTTGGGAAGAAAATGATGATGAACAAATTTCAGTTACGGTTCTTCATGAGTCAACATCATTTGCAAAAACCATTTCCTAGTCTGAGGGAAACTTTGTAATAAATCATTCCACACAAAACTCCTAATATGTAATTATTCAAATACCAAATAAAGATTAATTATATATTAACAAAAAAATAATATGTTAATTGAATTATTATTAATATCTGAAAGAAAAAGTGAGCCAGATAATTACGTTTGACTATTTAATTCGTTCTTCTGCATATCCTTAAAAGCAAAACACAGGTTGGTTTTCAACACACGGGTAAATCGCAAGTTAAAAATAATAATGTGCGTAAAAAGAGATTTAAATTAATAATAATAAATATATGTAAGAAACCTTATTCCCTCAAGATTTAGACCACCATTTGAACTCCCTCCATCTCTCTAGGATAGACTCGTTAAACTGCTCGTGGTGTCTCAAATTATGGGCTTATGTTTATTTTATAATACAACTAGAAATACAATTTTTCTTATTTATCTTTGGTAAATCTGTATTATTTCAAATGTTGTGTTAGTTATCTTAAGAAGTATGGTCGATAAAAGGTAAAATAAGAAGGAAAAAAAAATGAGAAACATATATACAAGCCAATCTTAGTGAGATGGAGATATCATTTAGTTACTTTAATTTTAAATGCATAGTGAAACACCAGTTTCTATATAATCAAGAGTACACATTACTGACTCTGAGAAATATTTAGGTGCTCCTCTGTTGCTAGGATACTCTAAGTTAAAATATTTTGATCTCATTGTACAATCTTTTGAAGCTGGACTTAAAAATTATGTTAGTATCACCCTTAAGAAGCAGAAGCTGAGAAGAAAGTGGAAGAGTTGAAGCAAAAGAACAAGGACTTGGAAGAGGAGAACATTTTCCAGTTTGATAAATTACCTCAAACACCCTTTCACTTGCTCGTCGGACCTTGTATACACGGCAGTCATTAACCCTTTTGTTCAACCTTGCTTGCATCTTGGGAGTAAGTCGTGTAGTCCACGTATTATCTTCACACTTCCTCTTGTACATTTGCACCATCACCATAGCGCGAATAGCTTCAATTAGCTCTGGTGCTGGAAGCACCTTGTCATGCTTAATCAAATTGTTAAAGCATTCAGCTATATTAGAAGTATTATCTCTAAATCTTAAACCTCTAAATGCAAAAGCAGCCCAGTGCTCCAATGGGATTTTCAACATCCAATCAACAACTGAAGTTAATTTCAAATTATTTAAACTAGTTGCAGCCTTAAGAAATTTCTCATGTGATAAAGCAGTGTTACATGAATGTTATAGGAATGTTACCTTACTCTTGCCCTTGAGAAATTTCTCATGTGATAAAGCAGTGTAACACTCTTCGAATAAATTTCTCACAACTTTCAGAAAGGAAAACTCCAAATGCAACTGGATAAATCTCTATAAAAACATTCAAAGTATGAAAAATGGAAAGTAAATCTAAAATAAGACATTTGGCTACACTAAATCAGTTAAGGAAAACTCCAAATGCAACTGGATAAATCTCTATAAAAACATTCAAAGTATGAAAAATGCAGAAAGTGGTGTCAACACCTACAATCAATACCGACAATATGTAGGTTTTGTAATATGTTATCAACAACTCAAGTTGATACAAAAAACTAGTGTCAACAAACAAAGTAGACACATAAAAATGTAATCCTGGAACATGTAATTTGCAGATTAACTAGTGTCGAACAACTAAGTTGACACCAAAAAAGAAAAAACAACATTCAGGCTTGATAACCAAAAGTCGATATGTACAAAATAAAAAAAAAAAAAAAAAAAAAACTCACCTTGGTTACCAGTTTTTCTGCAAGCAACCATAAGACCACCTTTGAACTTCCCGGTTATAAATGTACAATCAGTGATGAGCATCGGACGACAATAAGTATTAAAACCTCTGATACAAGCATCAGAAGCCACAAAAAAAAACCTTTTGAATTGTCGCGTATCACTATCATAATCAAAATTAACAACACTTCCAGGATTGTATTCTTTCACTGCCTTAGAATACCATACAAAATCAGAATATGACTTGACATCGTCTCCCCAAATGATTTTTTTCCCGATTCCAGACCATGGTATGCCTGACTATAACTAAGTTCAACCCCGTACTCTCTATGAAATAAATCCAATACATCAGCAGCTTTCTTCTTCTTGATTGAAGCTCTAAAATCATCCAATATGATATCCTTTATAAACGACTTCCTCAATCACAACTTCGTTGGATTAGAAGAAGCTAAATCACATGAATGCAATGGATTATAAGCCTTGCACTTGAATACGACATTATTTCCAGAAACCACAGATGAATGAAACCTCTAAGGGCAACTTTGATCTTTGTAGGATCAGAATATCACAACATCAATACCTTTGCGAAACCTTTGAACAACACACCGCGAAGATGTCGCAGAATGATTACAGAAATGACGCGACAGATGAAGACAGCCAAAACACGAGAAAGATGTAGAGACCTGGAGAGATTTAGGAGTGTTGCGAAATCTAACACTTGTATACTTGCGAGAATATCACAAGCCAGATCCGAAAATAAAGGACAGCTTAGCTGTCACCCACTATGTAATATCCTATATAAAGAGCCGAACAGACTTGAGAGGAGCAGGAATCTTTTTAGATTGGAGAGAAAGTTTTGAAGAGAGAGAAAGTCTAGAGCAATAGTTGTATTCTTGATTTCATTTCCTCTTTGTAAAGTTCTTTAACTCAATTAATAAAAAGTGTGATTGTTGATCTTAAATATGTGTTGATTATTATGAATTCTTGTGAGGGATGTATTGTGGGATTTCCTGCAACTACATAATGGCGCTAGAAACATGGATTGGCATATAAGGTTAAAGATTGTAATTAAGATTGTTCAAATCAAGAAAATGACGAAACAGATCGATAAATCAGTTAAGGAAGAGAGAATTAAAATCATGGAATGCAATGGGTAAAATTTGGAGTGTAGTTTGATTACAAAAACAATGATTAATGAATTCCATGAGAACATCAAAGGGAGAATACATAAACGAGATTTTGAAGGAAAGAAAATCATGACGGTGGAGAAGGTATCACCCTTGAAAGATTGGGAAAACAGAAAATTACATTCACAGCAGCAGAAATACCAAGAGAAAATGTGAGCTACACATCTCCATTGGTAATCACAGTAACCACATGAAAAGAAAAAGGGAAATCAGCAAAAACTATGGAAGAATGGGCGGTAAACATAACTTTGGTGGATACAGGGAGTTCGGTGGATATAATGTTTTACCATGCGTACAAAGGAATGGGGTACAAAGATGAAGAGATGTCTTTTTTCAACATATCATATTCATGGTTTTGGCACATCTATAACAAAACCCAAAGGGGAAATAGAGATACGAATTCTGCTAGGAGATATTGAAACACGAGTGACACTATGTGTGGTGGATATGGAATCACCATACAACATGTTGTTGGGAAGGCCATGGATACACGCAATCAAAGCCGTAGCGTCAACATTACATCAATGCATTAAATTTCCTATGCCGAGTGGGATTGGTGAAATTAGAGGGGATGTTGATAAAGCGAAATTATGTTATCAAATTGAAGTGAAGCAGTATGAAGGACGTGAAAAGAAGCGAAAACATCGCAGAAAAATGGCGAAGGAGGCAAAGAAAGAAGAAGAATTTATAACTTACATGATAAGAGCAGAGGAAGGAAAAGGAATACCCAGCGAAATTTCGGAAGAAGGGAATAAACTTGCGAAGGAGATAAAAGAGCCAACACCTATGGGAGAACCTGAGGCCAGTTACACCGCGGCGGAACCAACAAAGGAAGTGAATGTTAGAACCGAAGAAGAACCCAAAATACTAAAAATTGGGACTAAGATGGAGGCAGATGAAGAAGAAAGAACTATTGATCTGCTGCGAGATTATAAAGATATTTTCGCGTGGAACATGGATGAAATGCCTGGAATAGATCCGTCTGTGGAGTTTCATAGGTTGGAGATAGACAAAAATGCAAGGCCATTCAAACAAAGAATCAGAAAAATCGCAACAACGTATCATCCCCAAATAGAAAAAGAATTGCAGAAGATGCTTGATGTAGGAATTATAAGACAAGCAAAATATCCGGAGTGGATAGCAAACATGGTTGTGGTTCCAAAGAAGAAAAAGGGGATAAGAATTTGTATAGACTTTACTGATCTAAATAAAGCTTGTCCGAAAGATAGTTTTCCGTTACGGATATTCCGCAAATGGTCGAATCAGCAGCAGGAAATGATAGAATATCTTCTCTAGACGGATATAAAGGCTACAATCAAATCCCTATATTTGAAGAAGATCGGAGCATACTTTGCTTTTTTTGCTCCAAGAGGGTTATATTGTTATACAAAAATGCCATTTGGTTTGCGAAATGCTGGAGCAACATACCAAAAGATGGTAGAGAAGGTGTTTGCGAAATGGATACACAAAACGTTAGAGGTGTATGTGGATGATATGTTAATAAAAAGTAAAGAAGCAAAAGATCATGTTCAAGATCTGAGGGAAATTTTTGAACAAATGAGGCATTTTAACATCAAAGTGAATCCATAAAAGTGTATCTTTGGGGTTGCGTCAGGAAATTTTTTAGGTTACATTGTATCAAAAGAAGGAATACAAGTTGATCCAGAGAAAGTGCAAGCAGTTCGTGACATGCCAACACCTGCGACGGTAAAAGATGTACAAAAGTTAAATGGGCTCTTAGCTTCGTTAGGAAGGTTCATTTCGCGATCATCAGACAAATATAAACATTTTTTCAATATACTCAAAAAGGGGACGAAGTTTAGATGGACAGATGAATGCGAGAAAGCTTTTCAAGGAATAAAAGAACATCTGACGAATATATCTATTTCGCAAAAGGCAGAACCAGGAGAAGAATTGTTAATCTATCTTGTGACAACTTCGCACGCATTAAGTGCTGTGTTATTACGAGTAGATGCAGGAGTTGAAAAACCAATTTATTACATCAGCAAAACCTTCAATGCCGCAGAATAAAATTATTCAAAAATTGAAAAATTAATTTTGGCATTAGTTTATGCAACATTTAAACTTTGCATATATTTTCAGGCACATACAATAAGGGTGTTGACAAAGGTACCAATTGAGTCAGTAATGAAGAATTCAAAAAGATCAGGCAGAGTTGAAAGATGGAATGCATAAGTAGGACATTTCAAAATCAAATATGAAATATTATCTTCACCCAAATCACAAGTTGTCGCAGATTTCTTAGCAGAATTTCCTCTAGAAATGATGGATGTAGAAGAAGACCATGGAAATCCAAGAGATCTATTAACAGAGCCAGATAAATGGGAAATATTAGTGGATGAATCATCAAATGGGGAAGGCAACGGAGTTGGAATTGTTTTGATTTCGCCAGAAGGCACCAAAATAGATTTTTCCTTCAAATTGGAGTTTACATCCACAAATAATGAAACATAATATGAAGCTGTGATACATGCCCTGAAATTCGCAATAGAAATGAAGTTGGAAAATGTAAGGATTACAAGTGATTTGCAGCTAGTCATTCGTCAAATAAAAGGAGAATACACTACAAATGAACCATCCATGAAGAAATACAAGAAACTTGTTGAAGAATTGTCAGCGAAAATCCCAAAAATAAAATGGAGACATATATCAAGAAAAGATAATAGACTCGCAGATGCTTTTGCTTTTATCTCAAGTATGATGACAGACCCAACTGCGAGATGCATAAAGATACAGACACTTCTATCGCCATCAATCAATAAAGAAGAAGATGAAGAGGTAGACGTAATGATAATAGAAGATGGAGAACAAGTGCCCAGTATTGAAGATTGGAGAGCAGAACTTCATGCATATCTGATGAAAGGAGAAATACCAAAAAATAGATTGGAGGCACACAAATTAAAGAGCCGTGCGATAAATTATGAACTAAGAGACGGGGTATTGTATCGGAGATCCTTTAACGGAACATCTCTCAGATGTTTGACACGAAAAGAGGGAGAAGAAGTGTTAAAAGCATTACATTGTGGGGATGCTGGCAATCACAGCGGCGGAAGATCTTTGGCGTACAGAGCGAAAATGCAAGGTTATTACTGGCCATATATTCATGAAGATGTGAAACAAGTATCAAGGCGTTGCGAAGATTTTCAAAGGCACGGAAAGAAAATACATGCACCTGGAGAACCATTAACATCCTCAACAAGTGTATGGCCTTTCGGAAAATGGGGTTTAGACATTGTGGGACCGTTTTTACCGGGATCTGGGAAAAGAAGATATATGATTGTCGCTACAGACTATTTCACAAAATGGGCAGAAGTAAAGGCAGTACAACACATTCGCGACAAAGACATTTTTACATTCATATTTGAGAATATCATATGCAGATTTGGAATTCCCGCGTTATTGGTATCTGATAATGGGAAACAGTTTGAAGGGCAGAATATAGAACTATTACTTAATGCATTTAAGATAAAATGTGGGAAATCAACTCCTTTATATCCGCATGCCAATGGACAAGCAGAAGCAACAAATAAGACAATCGCAGATATATTGAAGAAGAAATTAGAAGGGCATTATAGATCATGGTGCGAACAGGTGCATAATGCAGTATGGGCTTACAACACAACCAGGCGAGAAGCTACTGGAATGTCACCTTTCTGTTTAACATATGGAGTTGAGGTTGTGCTACCAACAGAAGTTATTATTCCCACAACAAAGAGAGAAGCTTGGGAGAGAAATCTTAGTGCGGGTATGATTTTAACCAAGCTAGATGAATTAGAAAAAAAAAGAGAAAGGGCTTTACAGCATATGGAAAACTACCAGCGAAGATTAGCCAGAGAATATAATAAACGTGTTAAAACACGCGAGTTCCAACCAGGTGACTTAGTCTTTGCGAGAAACACCAATATATCAGCGAGAAAATGGTGGAAAACTAGCAAGAAAATGGGATGGACCTTACATCATTAAGGATATAGTTGGAACAGGGGCATACAGATTGATGGATCTTGAGGGTAAAAATGTGGGTCGTAGACTTGATAGACCATGGAATAGATTAAAGAAATATTACCCATAAGAAGTTTTGGGAAAGAGTAGACTGCGAAATGATGTATGATTGAAACAAAATGAATATATGTGAAGATCTTATGAAAGAATAATTGCGAGATTATACATATACAAAAAAAAGAAAGAAGATGCGAAAATTTCGCAGAGAAAATGACAAGAGATAATCAAAGATTAATGACATACTAGAAATTTGCGAACCTACTATGGCGTACACCCTAGTTCGTGAAATCAAAATTTCGCAAGAGGCAAATGTAAGACCTAAAGTGCGTCATAGAAGGGGGTACCGTTGCATGGCTCGGCTGAAAAAGGTTACACCGCCCCCGGAACCCGAGTCATGGAGATTTAGGGTCAATAAAGCCCATCCGGGAGAGGTACCTTGGATTTTCAACCTAAGCTTATGACTTAGGTTGGACGACCGAGGGTCTCTTCTAAGGAGTGCGGCATCTGATCAAGGCGCCGAGGTACACGGTTTATCCAAGAGTGCCTGGGGCATTTGAAGTGTCTCGGCCATTCTTGGCAAGTCTTGAGGTATGCTGCACTCGGCCCGAAGAAAACCCCACTTAGGGTGTAGTCTCGTAACCATAAGCCCTATAGGCAAAAGGGATAAGAGGCTGCGAAAACAACTGGTTGTTGTTAAGACCGGATGGGAGGATCCAACCTTGTATGGTAGAGGTACGCCTCCTTGAAGGGGCAACCAGTGGGAAGATAAGGGCGGCACCCTCCATTAGGGAGCCGATAAGTGTCTTAAGACGCAAATGTCATGAGGCTTTATTTTCGCAAGAAAATTTAGGCTTGTCATATTTGTGCGACAATCTCAAGAGGCAATAATACAAAAGATAAAGATAAGACGAGATCAATGGGTCAATACATGAAAGTGTAAAAGACGTCATGCGATTTCGTCGCAAGACGGCAATGTCATGGGGCTTTATGTTCGCAAGAATATTTAGGCATGTCATATTGTCGCATGAAAAAATATCCTGCAGAGGCAATAATACTAGAGAATTGATAAGACAAGATGAATGGGTCATTGCATGAAAGTGTAAAGACGTCCTGCGATTTTGTCGCAATGACAAGGGGTGGCAAAATAAGACCTTTAAATAGGAAGGGAAAATAAAACCACATGATGCAACAAAAAATTTATACGAATTAACTATTACTTATGCAGATCATTCATCGCAAGAAAGATAATGAGAGGCAGTATGGGAATTATTAAATAACAAGCATTATCTTTCTCGCCTGTAAGCGCAATAATAAAAGAGTAAACATACTTCAAGGTTGATTGAAATACACCATTTGCAAGAAGTTATAAAGATGAAATAACCCAAAGAAGTAAAATTACATAAGAAGTTCAAGCTTCAATGTTAATTTTGCTAGGAGAAGATGAAATATTTTCATCAATTTTTTATGAAGGAGATAATGGACGTTTTCGCGATTTTCTCACTTTCGCCAGCTTTTTCACTTTCGACAATCCTTCCTTCATTCTAATTACTTTAGTCTCTCCTTCATTTGGGTTATCATCAACAGTTGCATCATTAGGAGGAATTTCTTCTTCATTTGCGAGATCATCGCCACTTTCATAATAATAATCATTATCAGGAGAACAAGGAACTTCATCGTCGTCTACTTCCAAAGGTTGGATAGATATAGGAGGAAGAGATTTGGATAATAAGATATCATTCACAAGAACTTCATACCTGAGATGAACTTGGCGAAGGAGTGCTTTCTGATAATTCTTACTTTGTATATCTTTGAAATAAGCAAGATAATCAAATCTTCTTTCTGCCCGATCGCGAGAACAAGCAAGGGTAGAGGCAAGTAATGCATTCTCTTTGCGAATTTTGGCGTATTTAGATTCCAAAACAGAAATGGAGGAATGAAGATTTTTCTCAGATTCTACGAAAAACAAAAAATACAGAAAGTTAGTCAGACGAAGAATTTGTAAGGAAGATATCATAAAAAGAGTAAACAAAGAAAAAATGGTTGAGGCAGTAAAATTTTATGACTACCTTCCTTTTATGAGATAATATATTTGGTTAAAGCCATGCAACTATTCTCCAAATGGTCCATTGCATCGTCAAACTTATCTCCAACTAAACCTTTCGGGCGAGATCGAAGATTCTTTTCGTTAGAAATGAGTAAGGTGTTTTCCTTCACAAGAGAAGTGTAGGATTCTTTAAGCTTGGAATATTGATCTTTGAGTTGACTTTCCTTTACACTTAAAGTTATTCTACCCTGAATAAGTTTATCTCTCTCAGCAGTAGATGATTCTGTTACTTCTTTAAGTTTATTTCTCAATGAGCAGAGAGATTGTTCTTGATCATTACATACTTTTTGGAAAATGTTAAGTTGTTGCGAAGAGATCGCCACCTTATTCAAAAGATTTCGCTTCTCTTGAGATAGAGTCTTATTCTCATCTGACAAAGTTTCTAACTCCAAATTAGCTTTAGTCAAAGCATAAGTGAGGCGAGATAATTCATTACTTAACAAGTTTTTCTTCTGAATTAATTGATTATTCTCCTTGGTAAGGTTATCTATTTGATCGACAGAGTATGTATGAAGGTTATCTAATTGGTTATATTGATCCATCCAAGCATCTCTATTTACATGGGCTTCTTCAGCGACGGATTCAAGCTGATATATCTCCATTACTCGTTTCTGGTGTAAAACTTAAAGGGAAAACAATTGATCTTAAAAAAAAAAATGGGGGGAAAGATAAAAAAATTGTACCTTTTAATTCTTCGTTCTTCTTGCGAAGATTGTCACGATCTAGTGAGACATTCAGAAGATTTTGATTTTCAAGATGAAGAGTGTCACATTTCAAGGTCATGGCTTGGAGATTCTCCATTAAAGTTTCAACTTCTTTCTCAAAGGATGTTTGAGAAATCATTCTGTCAGAGCCAAAATACTTACTCAAAATTTCACATACACCAGATTTGATAGGATCAACGGAAGATTTCTTGACATCAGTTAAAACATCTGATAAAACCTTGAAAGCAATATCTATTCCTTCCAAGGTTTCTTTAGTAAAAGGGGAAGATTCGGATGAAGAAGTGGTGATGGCAGAAGGTTGAAGAGTTGAATCATCCTTTGCCATAGATGCGTCATTCGAAGATGAAATTTGATGAAGATTAATGACTGGGGTTGAGGCAGTGTCAAGAGAAGAGGTATTGGCGAGTAAGAAGAGAAAGGTTCATTCGCAGCAGGTTATCACCGGGAATTTCAACTACGAAAGATCGATTCTGGGGAGAATTCTGTGGCGATACCTTCATGAACAGGAAGTAAGGAGTCAGCTTGCGAACATATCGCAGGAAATGTTGAAGGCTTAAACATAGGAAATGGGACAGAAGTTTCAACATTTTTAAGGTGGCGAGGTTTTTTGCGGGGCTTATCGACATTTTCATCACCCTGCGAATCACAAGTCAAATAAGAAACAAAGGCAACAATATTGTTATTAAAAGAATAGTGTTTCTTAATACCTTGCTATTCGCATGCTTCCTTTTGTTTACGGTGACCTTTTGCTGAGAACTCTTGGGAACATTAGGGTTTAGAACCGTAAACTTGGTACTAGAAGTTTTTTTTGCTGAAACAGAAATAGTATGGGAATTATACGAAGATGAACAAAATCAAATAAGATAATTTCAGTAGATGATATCAATTTTAGAAAGATCAGTTTCAGCAAAGTCAACAAACCTTGATGGCTCCATAAGAACAATAGCAGAAAGATGAATTTGTAAAAAGTTGTAGAAGACAAAAAGATTTACAGAGAATGTGGAGATGAAGAAGACGAAGTAAAAGAAAGAAAATATTTTTATGATAAATCTCTTCTTAAATAGACAAGAAAGTGATGACCGGTTAGCATTTAATGTGCCGGTGGATAGGGGAATATTTAACACGTGTAAGCGGTTATGCTTAATTCATGGAATCTTGTCGGTAGAAAGTTTAAGGAAAGAAATGGACAGTTGCGGCAATTTGAAACATTAGTTCTCATATCATTCTCTCCTTCGCAGAGAAGACATGATAAGAGGCAAGATGTAGGATCAAAATATCGCAACATCAATACCTTTGCGAAACCTTTGAACAACACACTACGAAGATGTCGCAGAATGATTACAGAAATGACGCGACAGATGACGACAGCCAAAACACGAGAAAGATGTGGAGACCTGGCGAGATTTAGGAGTGTTGCGAAATCTAACACTTGTATACTTGCGAGAATATCGCAAGCCAGATCCGAAAATAAAGGACAGCTTAGCTGTCACCCACTATGTAATATCCTATATAAAGAGCCGAACAGACTAGAGAGGATCAGGAATCTTTTTAGAGTGGAGAGAAAGTTTTGAAGAGAAAGAAAGTCTAGAGAAATAGTTGTATTCTTGATTTCATTTCGTCTTTGTAAAGTTCTTTAACTCAATTAATAAAAAGTGTGATTGTTGATCTTAAAGATGTGTTGATTATTATGAATTCTTGTGAGGGATGTATTGTGGGATTTCCTGCAACTACAATCTTCATGGAAGAGGCACCAGACAGTACATACGTTTTTTTATCAGTCTTAACAATGTCGTACTTGTACCCAGTATTAACTGAATATTTTTTAATCGCATCACGAACATCTTTGCCACTCACACCATGCATCAGACTTCCTTGGTATTCTTCTGCACACATATGTATCATCTGTCAAGTCTTCCTCAACAGACAATTCGTTGTTTGAAACACAACTTGATGACAATGAAGTAATGCACCAACTGAAGGAGTATTATCAACACTAGGATTTATCTGAATAGAAAACTTCAAAAGATCAAGACCACTCAAGTTGTGATAGCAAATTAATAACTTCAAATCCACATCAGACTGAATGACTTGCGTCACCCCATAAAGTACATAAGAAAACTAAATGATATCTTAAGGAAGATAACTCCAAGAATGTTTGACAATACGTTTCAGTTCTTTGATAGTAGTTGACGCCGAAACATGATGAGTGACGGTTAGGTTGCAAAACGTTAACTCAGCAACAACCATTTTTTTCCTGCAAAAAAACACAAAAAAGTAATCTGAATATGTCAACAAACCAAGTTGATACCAAAAAAATGGTATCAACTACCACAGTTGACACAAAATAGTTGTAGACAAAAAACATGTAGGTTCCATTGTTAAAGGGTGAATTTCAGTTTAGGTTCTACCCGTCCTATCTATTACACATGACCTCACAATTCCAATAATAGTAAGAGAGAGAGAGTTGTCTTTCCATTGTACCTTGTCCTTTCTTTTATTTGCTTTCCTAAAAGCCCCTCTTTTACTACTTCATGACAAATGTCCTAATACCTCTTAATTACCCTTAATGACATTCTTTAACATAACCTCTTCCTTCTTCATTAATTCCTCCTTTATCCTCCCATCTTTTTATGGGTATCTTCTATTTGGGCTTGGGTTTAGTCCCCAAGTCCTACATCTTAACCCAAGTTCACCTCTATTCTTAGGGGCATCTCCAACTCGTTAAGGGGATATTTTTTCATGTATCAACATTAGTCCCCTGACTATTGGATCAATTATCAGATGATCCAATAGTCAAAAGGATCTCCTTTAGGCGCCTTCTGCTTTCGCGGCAGATTTCGTTGTTTTATCAAATCTGCGATCGTGGGCGACGCTTTGATTTCCCATCGTGCAAAACCTTTCGCACTTTTCAAAAATGACGGTTACCACTTACCCTTAGTAACTGCCAAGTTTGACCTCAAATCCCCCTATATATAGAGCTGTCAATCCATTTTTCCCTTAATGCTTTTCCTTCTTTCTTCCTTCTGAACATACCCATATACTCGCCATGTCTAGTAGTTCCTCTAGTGGTCCATCATCCGACGAGATTAATGAGTCCGAACAGACCTAATAGCGATGGTTACGAAGAAACAGGGCATCTTAACCAGGAAGAGATCATCTTGCCCGCTCCGGTGACGAGATTATATATAATCGCCGAGTTCACGAGTGGTCCCGCTTTAAAGCGCTTGGCGAGGTTAAGGGAATTCGCGGAGGTAAACGCGCTTTTCCTTTAGAAGATATCTTTGTTTCCCACCTTTTAAACCCTCCTGTGCTGCCTTACCCTGCTGCTTCCGGATGGCTTATGCAACCCGAATCGGAGAGCATGTATACTTTTGCGTTTAAAAATGTCCCACCGATGGCTATTCATCGCGGCGATTACAATCTCCCCCTTATCGATATTCGGTCTAAGTCGAAAACTCATCCGGTGTGGCCACATTGGGAAGCTCGTATACGCTCCAATCCCGACCATGTCGCTGCACTCCAGCGGGCCAACATCGAGGAAGTTATACTTTCGTCTCTTAAGCGGGAAGTAAACAGGTACATTCGTGATATAACGCGGATCTTCTGTCTTTGGACTCATCCGGTTCATACTCTTCTCACAGCATGGGGAGAAGCAACCATCGTTTTAGAGGATGTAGTCGCCCTTACAGGGCTGCCGATCCATGGTAGTCATTCATATGAGGAGGCGGCTGTTTTCAGAGCGCTAAATGATGAAGACAAGAAATTGTGTACTTATCTGCTGAAGTGTAAAGATGATTCTCGTTGTGAATTGGTTCAGAAGACCCAAGCGCCTCCGGATCAGGCTAAAGGTGAAGACGCTGCTCCCGAAAAGGAGATACCCTCGTTAGCCAAGAAAGGGAAGCCAAGTGGGTAGAGGAGAAGAAGGATCCTCCTAAACGCTCGTCCAGCGATCGACTAACGTCCAACTCTTTTCGCGCTCATGAGGAAATCCATGGTCCATCCGATCCATCGAAAACTGATCCCGAGTGGGTTGTTAAGGTCAACCGTCGTGTCTCTTTCCCTCTCTGGTTGAAGTATTGGGATCCCCAGATAGTTGATAAGAAAGCGTTCCCCTGCAAGCGTAAGGAGGAGAATCCCCGCGCGGAGTTAGCCGCTTTTATCCTGTTCTGGCTTTGCCATGATGTGTTTGAGTACATTCCCCAAGATACCATTAAAGGTGAGCTCATGCCGATGGCGGTGTTGTTATCCCGTAGTGTTTCTTTTCTACTCACACCGATGTTTTTAGGCGGCTTGTATCGTCATCTTGACTTGTTCTGTCGGGATCTCCGGACGGTGGGCTCATCCCACAAGATCGAGACCTACATCCCTGCTTCCTTCATGCAGGCTTGGTACTAGGAACACATCCCCCCATGCGCGCCGGAACTAAATGACCTCGCCATCCATCGTGAAGAAGATGTTAACCAGGATGATGGTTCAGTGAAGAAGCTTCCCGTTGTCTATATCTACCCGCGGATGACTTTGTGGAACATGAAGGGGAAAATATCGAAGGGCTATTTAGGCAAGCATCTGGATATAACCAAGGATTTCGAACCATTTACTTACCAAGATGATCGTTCAGGTCCGGCGCATTATGACTTTCTCGCTCCTTTTGATGTTGAGTTGGATTCCTCAAAGCCTTTATCGTCATCGCACTTTGATTCGATGATGGTTGTGTTACCTGGTTATCTCCCTGGTTTTTATGCCGGTAAATTCATTGCTATGTCGTATAATCCTGATGGCGCGGCTCGACAAGTTGGGTTTGATCAGGGGGTTCCTCCTAGGTTTCCTCCTCCAAATAGTTCTAACGTTGAAGATATCGTTGCCAGCTTCAAATGCTATGTCTTCAAAGGGGCGACTTGTTTGTCTGATCGGGGGATCAGTTTTTCGTTCAAGCAACGCATCTCCGCGCGGCCCCTGGAGGTTACCGAGAGAGCCCACGAGTATCATGATTTTTTAAGGCGTCGAGCTTTGAACTTTCTTTTGCGCGAGTCTTCCCCCCCTCGTGATCTGACTGTCCAAGATCTTCGAGAACTTCATGCGTCTGGTCGGGCCAAGCTTGATGATGCCGTGGCTGCTGATAATTGTCTCGTTCCCGCCAACAAAGGTCGCTCGGATCCTGTGGTGACCTCTTGGGCCCCGCCCGATGGTCATGAACCTGCGAATCCAAAGAAAGGGGCGTTTTCTGACCGAAAACCTCCGCGATTAAATGTGAAGACGTCCACTAGTCCTTCGGCGCCCTAGGTACTTGCTATATATATATATATATTTTGTGCTTTTTTTGTTATGTCATTATGTTTCCACGCTTTATTTTGATTGAGATGGATGGCGGAAATCACTTCCCCAGGGAGCTCCTCCTTCCAATCGCTTAGGGTGGAAATCCCCTTCTTACGTGATGGAGGAATACTTAAACATGCCCGAATCTGATTGGACTGAGAGTAATTTAAAGAAGAAAGCCATGCGGGAAGCGAATCAGTCTTCTGCTCCGCGCCCTTGTTCCTCTGCTAATACTGCGCCTTTTCATTCACGTCAAAGTCATAGGAGGAGCGCATCGCAACCCCCGAGGAACGTGAGCGGCAGCCTAACTCCCTCGTTTGTGGACTATTTGAGAGATTTGGGGGTTACCCTCCCTTTAGGGGATGGCTGGGTATCGCCGCGCCGTTACGTATCATCAATTCACCCTCTTAGAGCTGAAACTGTTCGTGGCAGGGGTGAACTTCCGGGGTCTCCCGGTGCCATTTTGCAATCAATGATCCCTTCTGGGTCTAGTCGGTCAGTTTTTGGTGGGTCCTCATCCCACATGGCATTAAACGTTAATGATCCTGCATGTAGCTTCCTATTTAATACGTGTCTTTGTTTTTGTCATTCCTCTCTCTTTACCTTCCTCTTCTCACCTCTCTTTTTCTTCCCCCTTTTTTTTATATAAATCTAAGTTGGTTTTGCAATGGTGCTCATTTCTCATTTGTCAGGTTCCACTAGTGACTCTGAATCTTCCTCTAGTTCCTCCGCGTCTCGTCCTAAAGTTGCTGATACTTCGCTAGGCTCGTCGATTCCCGAGGTTGGTTTTCCTCCTTTCTCCTTCCCTTGTTATTTATTACATTTTTGTTGTTCATTTTCCCTTCCTTTCGTTGACATGTTGTTGTTGGTGTTAGGACATGGGTAAGAAAAGAAAAGAGGCCGCGAAACCCTACATGGACATTGCCAGGCGCGTGGTCCCTAGTGTCGATGGGTCCTTTAAGCGCACTAAAGTGGATTCATCTGTTTTTACAGAGAAGCAGGTTAACGTTCCTCCTACTGATGCTCCGACCAGCCCTGTTGTAACCGCAGACCCAGAGGACGCGCAGTTTCGCTTCCCTTTGGTGGTGAGTGCTGCCGAGGCTGGGGTGGATCCTTATACCCACACTCTTGTTCACGGCTTATGGGTTCTAACTACTCTTGCTGCAACTTATAGAGACATTTTCGAGCGTGGAGGCGGTAATATGGCGAAGGTGGGTCTATTGGGTATTCCTATCTTGTGCTATATGACTAGGAATCTCCTGGAGATTGCGGACCAGCTTGCACATGTAGGGGATGATCCTGTCGACAAGGAAAGGCTGCGTAGCTGGGAGGATGCGTACAATTTGCGCTTAATGTCAATTTTCCCGTGGCGTGGTTGAAGGAGCTATTGGTAAAGGTGAAGAGCCGCCGGTCGTCTTGGCAAGTTTCTCAAGCGGAGGAAGCTTCAAAAGTGCTCGGAAGGAGCTACAGATGTTGGCTTGGAAAAAAGGTGAGTCGAGGCTGCGGGGCGGAGATCCTTCTTTGAGCTTGAGGAGATTCGGCGGGAGTTGGAGAAGCTTTGATTTTTTTTTTTTCTTTTGTTGGACTTGATCTTTGTTTAGACTTGATGTTTATTATGGGGTGTTGGTGTTTGGATTATTTTCTTTTGCTGGTGATGAGTGCCAAATAGTGCATATTTATACACCTTTTTATTGGCATTTTACTCATCTTTTGCGCTTAGAAAGATATTATCTCATTCTGTGTTTTCCTTGTTTTCAAGAATAAATATTTGTATTAATTAATTTTGTGTTTTTAGGTAGTAAATAAAGCTCGGAGGGCCCAAAAGCGAAGAAGTGGAGTCGAGCATCTATGGAGCGAGAAAGCCAAAAAGTGTTGCAACCCAACAAGAACTCATCTACAAGACATGGGCTTGAGCTAGTAGTGAAGAGAGACGTTGAGATTTCTTTCTCCCTCATGCATCGAAGATGATCACACAAAACCGCTTACCATCCTCGGCCGTTCGGATCTCCATCGCTCCATCCTACGCTCGCCGAGGCCTTCCCATCGTGTTGGCTTGACCTATACCCTATACCCTCTCGCAAATGCAACACCTTCATCTTCTTCCCCGACCAAAGGCAACCACCTCCATCACCTCACACGACAACGCCTACATCTCGACTTCCTCCCCAAACCCTAGTTCTACCTTTCTCAATCTTTAGCTTCTCTCTCCTAGAAGCGAGGGGCTTGACATGGAGTTGCAGAGCCGATTGACGAGAGAAGACAGCGATTCGGAGCGCGTGGTGAGAGTTTTTGTGAGTTATTTTATATTTAATTTCGATTTTGAGGAATTAGGGTTAGGGTTTTATTTGCATGTATAAATAGAGATGATTTGAGCACGCTGGATTGTTAGTTTTAATTTGGTTTAATTTTAGATGTTCATGATGTTTTAATTACATTTGGCTAGGGTTGAGATGAAACCCAAAAATTGCTAAGAGTTGTTCAAAAATTGGAATTGTTCTTGATTGTGCTTAATGCTTAGGATACATTTAATTTTTTTCTTTTGCATTGGACTTGATCTTTGTTTAGATTGATTGATGTTTATTATGATTAGATATCCATCTTAGGGTAAGTTTGATCATCTGTAGTGAACCGATTTGTGATTATTATTTTCTTTTAGTTGATAGTAAGCCACCCATTGATATTTCATTAGGGACAAGGATACTTCATTAGAAGGTGGATTTATATTAATCTTTTCTTCTTTTGCCTTAGTTTAGGTTCATTCTATCGGCACAAACCCCATTTTGCACCTTTTTTGTGAAGAAGCCTTAGATCATATAAGAGCACACCCTATTTTATATTCGTGAGGCTCAAATATAAACATGTGAGGTATTTCAATGGGATACTTCATTGGTGTTTATATTAATTTCTCTTGCTGCTGGCATTTTGTTGACTGTTTTATATTCGTGAATATGCATGTGAGGAAATAGTCAGAATTGCCGTTTTTAGCTTGAAGGTGTTATTATGTTAGTTTGTAGTAAAGGATTGCTGGGTGGGCGGGCGTTATTAAAACGCGCATACTCCCTTTTTTTTAATTATTTTTAGAGGGTTTTAGGGCGGGCGGGCGTTATTAAAACGCGCCTATTCCCCCCCTTAAGGGGTGTTGGGAACGTGCCTTTTCCCATTTTTTATTTTCGTGCACATTGGTCGATTGGATGCCTTTGGCGTTACTGGAGCCTTTTGTCGGTCAACCAAGCGCCTTTAGTATCCCCGGGACCTTTCGTAAATTTTGTCTGTCAATCCGGCTCCCTTGGCTATCCTAAGACCTTTTGTCAGTCAACCGGGCGCCTTTAGCATCCCGAGACCTTTTGTAAATTCGTCAGTCAATCAGGCGCCCTTGGCTATCCTGAGACCTTTTGTCAGTCAACCAAGCGCCTTTAGCATCCCCGGGACCTTTTGTAAATTTTGTCAGTCAATCAAGTGCCCTTGGCTATCCTGAGACCTTTTGTCAGTCAACCGAGCGCCTTTAGCATCCCCGGGACCTTTTGTAAATTTCGTCAGTCAGTCAGGTGCCCTTGGCTATCCTGAGACCTTTTGTCAGTCAACCGGGCGCCTTTAGCATCGGACGTCAATAAGTATTAAAACCTCTGATACAAGCATCAAAATCCACAAAAAAAACTTTTGAATTGTCGCGTATCACTATCATACTCAAAATTAACAACACTTCCAGAATTGTATTCTTTCACTGCCTTAGAATACCATACAAAATCAGAATACGAGTTGACATCGTCTCCCCAAATGATTTTTTTCCCGATTCCAGACCATGGTATGCCTGACTATAACTAAGTTCAACCCCGTACTCTCTATGAAATAAATCCAATACATCAGCAGCTTTCTTTTTCTTGATTGAAGCTCTAAAATCATCCAATATGATATCCTTTATAAACGACTTCCTCAATCGCAACTTCGTTGTATTAGAAGAAGCTAAATCACATGAATGCAATGGATTATAAGTCTTGCACTTGAATACGACATTAGTTCCAGAAACCACGGATGACACCTCTAAGGGCAATTTTGATCTTCATGGAAGAGGCACCAGACAGTACATACGTTTTTTTATCAGTCTTAACAATATCGTACTTGTACCCAGTATTAATTGAATATTTTGTAATCGCATCACGAACATCTTTACCACTCACACCATGCATCAGACTTCCTTGGTATTCTTCTGCACACAGATGTATTATCTGTCAAATCTTCTTCAACAGACAATTTGTTGTTTGAAACACAACTTGATGACAATGAAGTAATGGCACCAACTGAAGGAGTATCATCAACACTAGGATTTATCTGAATAGCAAACTTCAAAAGATCAAGACCACTCGAGTTGTGGTAGAAAATTAATAACTTCAAATCTACGTCAGACTAAATGACTTGCGTCACCCCATCAAGTACATAAGAAAACTGAATGATATCTTCAGGAAGATAACTCCAAGAATGTTTGAAAATACGTTTTAGTTCTTTGATAGTAGTTGACGTCGAAACATGATGAGTGATGGTTAGGTTGCAAAAAGTTAACTCAACAACAACCATTTTTTTCCTGCAAAAAAGCACAAAAAAGTAATCTGAATATGTCAACAAACCAAGTTGATACCAAAAAAATGGTATCAATTACCACAGTTAACACAAAATAGTTGTAGATGAAAAACATGTAGGTTCCATAACTTTAACAAACAAGTTAATCACATAAACTGTTGCCAACAAAGTACAATTACAGGTACATATTTTCTGAATAACATTCGCCTCGTAGTGCACTTCACTCGGGGGCTGCGCCCCCTGTGAGAGATATAAGCATTGTAACTAGCAAAATTTAAATAATTATGACATATTGATGTATCATTATTCATATGCGTTTATCCCCTATCCATTTAATGAGTCACTCTCACTATCAACGTAAAACACAATTCCTTACGATCCAAAAAGAGATCACAAGTTCCCGTTTCAGGAAGCACACAAAATTCAAAACTTAGAAACATTCATTTGAATTCATCTGAATTAGATCATCGATACATATAGTTTTGTTTAGGTGAACTGCTTAAATATTGACTAAATTGTCGACTGGATTTGTTTTACTTTCAATATTGAAATTTCAGCTAAACAAAAAACATCTGAAATTACAAAAGCATTTATTTGAATTCATCTGCATTATCTAAAAGTTTCAGCTATGACTGCATAATTTGTTCCCTAATTTGTAAACCACATACTTATCTATATTCACCTACATTATCTACATTATATACATTCATCTGTGATTGCATAATTTGAAAACTATATCATCCATTTACCTCATTTGAAACTACACATACACACACACACACACAAAATATAAGAAAAAACATATATACATGTAGCTGAATTACGAAGGAATAGCCTCAATATGAAGATAATCAACCTTTTATCTCGTAAAAATGAAACACATGCAAAACAATCAAAAACGTTATTAGAATGTAGATCATATGAAGACAATGAATCTTCAATCTAGTAAATCCAACACTTACAAAACAAAATTGTTCTGTATCAAGAACATGCAAAATTGAAAAAATCTAAAATAAATCACCTTCGAGAATCTGTAATTCAACAGCTTCAAAAAACTGAAATCTCTGAATCTTAAATATCTAATTTAAGATTCTTCAAGAAAGCAAAACTCTGATCTCTCTGAATCACAAATCTACAATTCAAAAACATTAAAACGTTTAAAAAACAAACAGATCTCGTCAATCTTCAAACAAATTAAAAGCTTTGTATTACATATTCTGGAAAAAATTAAAAAAATACCAGTTCTGAGATCTGAAAAATCAACGATTGTCTCTAGATTTCGATTACAAATTATGAAGAATTGAAATAGAAGAAAGACATTGAAGCTCCAAAACTGATTCCGATCTGAAAAAATCGCAAACTCTCTCTCTCTCTCTCTTAATAACGGGAGAATACAGGGATTTAATCTCTAAATACTTAAGGGTAAAGTTGGTAATGTTGAAATGGGTAAGGGAATTTCAACATTACCTGTCTTAAGGGGATTTAATCCCCTGTCTTAGAGGAGGGGTGTTTTTAAAATGGGTAAGGGCATTTGTGAAGGCTCAATAGAAATAGGGGCTTTTATTCAGTTTCCACTTTTCTTTTTCCCTAAACGGACCTGGCTTACAACGACCTCCTAAGGCCCAACACCTAATCTACAAGACAACTATGCATATATATATATAACCAATGGTTTGAGTGTCACTTTGGAATTTGGATTGAACCGCATTTCGACTCTAACTTTGGTTTAGCACAAGTGTTTTCTTTTAGAAGATTTATCTCTGGTCTCTCCTCAACATGATCTATTGGCTTTCACATCGACTTGGTGATCCATTGGTTCTTTAATCTTCTCATTAGTTTATATTTTTGCATTAGTTTTGATGCCTGGATCTAGTAGTACTACTAGGAGTAGTAGTTGTTGGTTTTTGGGGAGTCATGAATACTTGTGGATTCAAATGGGTTTTAATATTTTGGGATATTTTGATTTTGGGTCACATAAAAGTGACCAGAGTTGCGTTTGGGTCACGAGAAAATTTTAATTAGAGTTTGTCACATGACCATTGTTGACCGCGTTGACAATTAAGAAAGTCAGTTAAACACTTAAAAGACCAAATAAATATCAGATTTTGATTTATTTACAAACAGGGCCATTGTACCTTCTGTTTGACACATGTACGGTGAAAAAGGGCCACTAATCAACGGCTGTGATTCCAAAATGTTTTAGTTTATGTTATTTCAGAAAATCCAATTCATTTCTCCTGCTATTTAACTTCTCTAACTTCTCTCTCTCGTTCATCGCCTCCATCATCTTCAAATGATTTGGTAGAGAAAATCCAAATTTTGATTATCAAAACCCCCAAATTTCACAAAACCCAAATTTTTTCCAAGGTTCTCTCTTCTTCAGTTAGATCTAAATCATGATTTTTACATGAAGGTAAGACCTTTTCGTCATCTTTTCAATTTCTGAAAAAAACCTCGGAATGGGTTTTTCAATTCACGGTTTGAAACTTGAAATTGAGGTTTTCGTTTGAAGTATTGGGACCTTAGGAATCAAGGGTTTTCTCAATTTTTATATAAATCTTGTAATGAAGATTGGTAAAAGATTTTGGATGGATGTTTCTGCCGATAGAAATTGATGATAAATGGATGTGATACGAAGTAGTTGGATTTTCTTAGAAATTCGTTGTTTATATGTTTGTTGATGAATTTGATTTTGAGAAGATTGGTATTCATGGGAAACAATAAATTGAGATGTCGTGAATTTGTGGAAGTGGTGAGAAGAGTTTGCTGAGATCGGTAATGGTCAGAACTCGAATTTGTGGATTTTTGATAGAGATGCCAAATTATTTGTTGTTGTTGATCGTAGTTGCTGTCGTGATAAGCCATGGAACTGAGTTTCAGCCGAGAATGAATGGATGAGATTAAGACATTCAACGAGGGTTAACAGGAAAGATTATGATTTATGAGATTTGGGGTTGAGATGCTGGCGAGAGTTACTGAAATTGATGTTGTTGGCTGCGATTTACAAGGATACAGATTAATTGGTATTGCTGGATTTAGTGCTTTTGTGTTCATCTTTACCGGAAGAGTACATATGCGTCGGAGGAACGAAGACGGAGGTGGAGGCGAGTAAGGTGTGACGACACGTGTTAACGACAACTAACGGAGTTAAATATATTGAAATTAATTTTGAAAAATAAATAATTAGATAACTATCAAAACGGTCAACCACGGTCATGTGACCCAAACTCTAATTAAAATTTATTCGTGACCCAAACGCAACTCGGGTCACTTTTATGTGACCCAAAATCAAAATATCCCTAATATTTTATGTCCAGTACTCTTGCCACGAAACTGTCAAGATTAAGGCGTATAACTAATTTAATTTAACAATGTGACGAATCTTTATGCATTACTTTATTATATTAGCAAAATAGATCGAGGTGGAAACAACGTGATGAATCTCTAAAACAGGATGTTTCTTGGGCTTTTTGATAAAGTATCCCTACTTTTCACTTTACACAAAAAAAATGCCCCCGTTTTTTACAAATTTGTTAAAGTACCCTTGCCTTGACCGTTTTATTAAAAAAACGGTAAACGGAAGTTAACAACCGTTAATGCTTAGGTGGCAGTGCAAAAAAGTCTAAAAATCCCTTCGAGCTAAATAGAGTTGAATCTACTTGACTGACAAAGTGGTCGGAGGATTAGTTCAGGTGACCAGCAGCTTCATATCTTCCCAATCTCAGTATCTAGCTCTCCCTTCCTACATTGCAACATCACTTCATTCCACCAACTAGCTCTTCCAAAACAACTGCACTTTCTTGCATTTACTGCCATCCCTTCAGTTCTCAGCTTCAAACCCGCATAGGATTCCTGCGGCATAACTAACAACATCAATACTTCATGTGACTTCAGCTGCAACTCCACCACTCAACTCAAATCAATTTCATTGCAGCATCACCTGCAACATCTTATGCAATATCACATCCACTAGTCCTCTGCACTTCACCAGCACTACCATATCAACTACAAATCAACTCCAGTAGAAATTCTCACCATTTCAGCTTACTGTACAGACCACCAGGAGCCAGTTGCACCAGCTTCACTACACCACATAGCAGCAACATCTTATATTCACCGGACTCGGAACCAAGTAACAACCCAGTACTCTATATCTCAATTCCATTCAATGGCCATCACATGTAGCTGCACATCATACCAGGCTGAGTTTTCACCTGCAATACTAGTCTTGTCCAAGTTCATGGCTTCACTGTAACCTCCATTCCTTGCTCTGCTCAACACCAACAACTTCCCTGTAAGTCCCTAAACATACATCTATTTCAGGTAGCTCAATTAGCCCAGGCCATATCTTCATAATTCAAGCCAATTCTTGTTGTTCAGCTGCTCTTCTTCTTGTCAGTCAGTCTCTTTGTATTGTTCTCTATAGCACCAACATAAGCTACTAAAAAATCACCACCAACTGTTGCTTCAACTCTACCCGGTCCAACCGCTGCCATTTCAATCTCAGTTTCACAAGCACCAACAAAGTATCTATCTCAGTCTTGTCCACCACCAAAAAACTCCTCCAGTTTCCCTTCTTCTCAGTTCAACCATCTTCATCTTCATAACACCACAGTGATCTCAATATCACTGTCACCTGCAATATACCACCATGAACAACATCTGTAACACCATATATCCTTCACCAATATAAAAGCCACTGCCATTGTAGTAACAGCTCCCCCATTGCAGCTGCATCTCATACCCTGCCAGGCCAAATCAGCTTTCACAAGCACCACCGACCATAGCTTAAGTCACTGCACTTCAAACAATTCCAGTTTCACTTCCACCAGCAAATCTCAATACTACCAGATCCTTGTTCTTGACAGTAAAATCTCAAAACCCCTCTTCTGAAATCTTACCAGCAAACCCCATTTCTTCTGCGGCATCAGAGCACCAGTTTCCAACTTTTGTCCTATCTCGAGCTCAATCAAATCCCATTCATCTCCATTCATCTCAGAATCACCAGTGACAGCGTCATCTTCTTCTTCCTTGACTTTGTACAACAATCATCACACATATTCGAGGCCACACTCCATTTACGTATCTTGAAAGCATAGCCATTCTCTATCTTATCACCAGAAGCAACAACCAATTTCTCTTCTTTCATCTCCCAGCTCAATTACCTGCAACAGAACCCAATTTCTTCTTCAATTTCAGATCCAGGAAACTCATACACTCAAAATCACCGGAATCATTTAGGAGAAACCCTAATCTCCAAATCAATTTCAAATCGATTAACACCATCATCTCCAATAGTTGTTCAGCTCGAAACCCCTTTGATTTCTTCTCAAATTACGCCTGAATCTCTACAAATTGTTCCACCATATCCCTATTCCTTCATCGGGTTAATAGATGAAACCATTCACTTTAATCTTCAATAAACTGATTAATCAAACCAGAAACATCTATCAATTAAACTAACCTATCGATTCAATTGAATCGGCAAAATTTTTCTCTTGGCGGAAACAGAAGAGAGGAACAAAGAGGATAGGAAGAAAGAGTGTCGGTGAAAACGATGTGTCTCACTCTTTTAAAATAAGTGATGGGTTTATGGTAATTTGACCCGTTTTTTTCTCTTGGCGGACTTTAACAAGTTTGAAAAACAGGGGCATCAATTTTATGGATATCAAAAAAGGAACAAAGAGGATAGGAAGAAAGAGTGTCGAAAACTAATTGGGGGTGATTAAATGACGATGTGTCTCACTCTTTTAAAATATTAGTAAAATATTAATGATTTGGGGGGTTTATGTTTATTTGAATTTGTAATTTGAAAAAAATTTTGAGTAGAATTTTTTTTTTTTTGAAGATGATTGTGATGAGAGACTTGCGACCATTGACTCAACTATAACAACTCACAATTGAGAGGAATTCTTTTTTTGAAAATGGAAGATGATTGTGATGGGCCCTAAAAGGGTGAAAGTAGACGGAAAAAGGTAAGGGCATTCATAAGATGATTTAACAAGTTTGAAAAAAGCATGGTAATCATGGCATCAATTTTATGGATACGGGAAAAAGTATCCGAACGTTGATTTTTTTCATGACTACCGGCATTTATCAAAATTCCCATGTTTCTTCTAGAAATGCGATAATAGATTTTAATAATCCGATTAATGAAGACTTTAAGGTATCAAGTAAACAAAAGCCAAGTATCAGTATGCCAAGTCATCAATTATCTTCTCACGAATAAAAAAAACAAAAGATCACAATCTTTTATGATTTTGTTTTTGATTTTAAGTTTTTGATTTTTATGGGAAGGGATTACTCGCCCCCAAAAGTCACCCCTTAGCACACACCATGGGTTGTAATTCATATCCACCAATTAGATTATTAAATGTTAAACAAAAGCCAAGTATCAGTATGAAAATTATCTGCACAAAAGATAATTCTCATCATATGTGCTTAGTTAAATGTAAACACATGTAAACACCTAATTATGCATCGCAGCACGTTTTAATATATTCCATACCTTCTGAAATTAGGGCACTGGTTTTACTAAATTTTGGATTTACAAAGCAGCTACAAATTTAGTGAACTTGTACGATACCAAGCAACCGAATTTGATGGACCTGTAAATCTTTATATCAGATTAACATTTAACAACAAAATGAAAATTCAGCAATAATTATACTCCCTCTGTCCTTTTTTTATCTATCATAATTTCTACTTTGGTCTGTCCCTTTTTATCTAAACATATTTTTCCCTTAAACTATCAAATATACCCTTTACTTTTAATAATCATAAAATCATTTTTAATATCAATATCAAAATCTTAAATAATATCATCATATATAAGGAAAAAAATTACTCAACATCTTTGTATTAATTGTCATTCCTTTTTTAAATAAAAACATTTATAGATAGTTATAAAAATATTTCTTAAATTATGGATTCCATAATAAAAATAATATAAATTTGCTTTTATTTTTCTTAAAATATATTCTCTAAAATAATAATACTATCAAACTTAAGCTAATAATTTAGTTTTGGTAATAATATAACACTAAGTAGGCTAGTCAAGGGCTAGTCATGATATTTTATAGGATTTCCTTAATATCCTGACAAACTCAAAGCGGACTCTTAATTTATGACGGAGGGAGTAGTATAGAACCAACAAAACTTAACATCAACAACAGATAAACTAGCTAGCAAGCATTTAAAGACAAACAAATTAAGCATGTACATTGCATTGTTATTAATTTTTTATTTTTATTTTTGACAAAGCTTTTTGTTTTTTTTGATGGGAAGAAGAAATATATTAACTAGCAAATGTAATACAGAAGATTTACAATTTCGTTTCTATCAAATACATTAGAGATAATGTTAGATTGCATAATTTTTTATTGTAATTTCGTAGACATATGTTGAAGGCTCTTTATTCTTGCTTCCTTGGCAATTTGATCCGCTGCTGAATTGTATTTTCTATTTGTAAACTTTACTTGAGCTTGAGGAAGATCTTTTAAAATTGTTTTGACTTCTTTAATGGTGTTTTCTGCCGTCCAAGAGATTTGCGTTGTCCTTGTTGATCTTTATCGCAAGACTTTACAATCGATTACTATTGAAACGCTAGACAAGACGTTGTCTCTTAGCCAGATGACCGTTTTTTGTAAAGATTTCGCTTCCGCATGAAAAGCCGAAGTAGATGTCTGCTGAAATATCCCATTGAAAAATCCTCTTCCTTGAAAGAAGCGTCAATAAATATTATCCAGTTTGTGTTTATACCTGACCATTTGGTATTGATCATCATTAACTGATTGTTATCCAGCTCCATTGTCTTATTCTTTTGAGGGATGGAATGCAAAAATCTGTTGATCTGGTCAATTAGTTGCATTGGGTTTGGGATTATCTTTTCAAAAATCACCGAGCATCTGTATTTCCATATGAACCATAATATGGTCGAGATTTTTCCAACCAAATTATCCAAATTTGGGTTTAAAAGCCACCCTTTAACCCATGATGTAATCGAATCCGTATTAACTGAGGAAATTAAATTTCCTAGCGAAAATCTGAACCAAATAGCTCTGGCGAAAGGGCAAGATCCGAATAGGTGATTCTCGGTCTCCTGAACTTGAGAATTGCATAGTTGGCAGTTTGGGTCAATTTTCGGGATTATGTGCCCCTAGTCTCGAAGATGTAGGCAAAGCTTTTCCCGCTAGCTTCCACACAAAAAGTTTAATTCTTGGAATTGCTTGAATTTTCCATATACTTTTCCATGGGAAATCTATTAACGAATTATCATCTTCTTGAGCTTGATTAGCTAAGAAATTATAAATGTTTCTTGTCGAGAAGAAACCTGAAAGATGGTGTAACCATTGGATTTTGTCTTCTTCTTCTTTTCTCGGAGTTAATAAGGCTTTGATTTTCTTTCTAAACTCCGGACTAAAATAACTGTCTAGTTTTCCTTGATCCCATTTATTCTCTTCGGTTATGAACTCTTGAACTCTTTTTGGAGCCGTATCTTGCGAGTCTTGTGGTTGCGGTATTATTTCCGAATTTGGAATCCATTTGTCTTCCCATATTTTAACCGAGTTTCCATTTTTAACTTGCCAGACAAAGTTTCCTTTAATTAAATCTATACCTTTTCGGATGCTTGTCCAAATCCACGATAATTTAAATACTTTAGAAGCTTCCAGAGGATGAGAATTTGGGAAATATTTCGCTTTGAGAATTTTTGCCCATAGTTGGTGTTTTTCTAATATTAATATGCTGGCTAGTTTAGTGAGAAGTGCTATATTAAATTGATGAGGGTTTTTAATACCTAAACCACCTTGAGCAATAGGTTGCATATGTACTTCCAGGCTCTGATGAATCCTCCTTGTCTTTTTTGCCCTTCTTTATTCCACTAGAAATTTCTTTGGATACGATCTAATTGATTCAAGGTCTCTTTAGGTAGAGCAAGTACCTGCATTTGGTATGTAGGGAAAGCTTGAAGGATAGATTTTATCAGAACTGTCCTCCCTGCTTGAGATAGGAGTTTGGATTTCCAGCCTTGCAGAGTGGAGTAATATTTTTGTAGAAGCGGCTCGAAGTTCGCTTTTCTATTTTTATCAAAAAATGGAGGAGTTCCGAGATATCTATCATTTTTTGTCATCAGGGGGACTTTAAGAATTCTGGCTATTATTCTCCCATGTTTAGGATGAATTTTGATTTTGAAATAGACACTAGATTTTTATAGGTTTATCGTTTGTCCCGTTATATCCCCGAATAGGGATAGAACATCTAGAAGATTTTTGCTTCCCCGGATCGACTTTTGTGAAAAAGAAACAGTCGTCTGCGAAGAATAGATGGGAAATATTTGGAGCATTTTTATTGATTCGGAGGCCGGAAATTTTCTTCTCCATAACGCATTTTCTAGAAGCCTAGACAGAATTTCCATATAGATCAAGAAAAGGTACGGAGAAAGGATTTTTGACAAAGCTCACTTGGAGAGTTTATTAAAACAGATGAAAAACAGAACCAGGGGGTCTAGGCCTGACCTCGAAAAGAAAAGTGAAGAGAAAACAAGAAAATAAGACAAGACATATCTATTTTTTTAATCGGCTAAGACAAGACATATCTAGAGAATCCAAAGATTCCAAACTTGTGAACACGAGAATCGTGATTGATTCCACGTGATCACAAACAATCTAAATAAGAACTGAATACGTGCACTGAGGTGTGTGAAGTGTACAATTTCCTAGGTAGATGATAATTCATAGATTCCAAACCCCTCTAGTTTGTCATGATCTCCTCATCATCCCCCAAGGCGATAGGTCTGAGATACGAATATGTATATGAAACTATCAGTGCAAAAGGTAAAAGAGACAATGGTTTACGTGGTTCAGCACTAAGGCCTACATCCACGGATCTGAGGTGATTTACTATGAGATAAACAGTTACAGAGATGATCACAAGATCTTGTGATCATCGATCACTTGAGCTAAAACTCTCACTTACTTCTCCCTATTCTCTCTCCTTCCTCTCCCTTTCGGTCCCCCCCACAGTGGAGGGGGGATACATATTTATAGCTAAATTTGGTGGGTCCTACTGACAATGAGTCACATTTGAGATCTTATCTTCTTGTGTTCTGCATGATACGCGGACTTGGATATTACCCCGCGGGCATGGTGCGGAATTCTATGTCACCCCGCGGCCGGCTATATCCCGACTCATCCTGGGCTGTTCAACCCTTGTTTCCATCGTTGGTCGTCCGACACGTGTTCTCTCGAGCTACATTAAATGCGGGTGGTTGGAGCGGTCCAGTCCACGACGAGTGGTGTCAGTCCTCTTGTCATGTCTATGTCAGTTGGACTGCTTCTGATCGTTGATCATGTCTTACCTCGTGATGGGTTAAGGCCATCCTTTGGTGCTACGCGAGACTACCTGTCTCGGGTGCTCCTTCATTTCCGACCGTTGGTCTTGACGAGATGGCACGTTAGATCGAGTGCCACGGATGCCCCTATGTGTCATCCTTTGAGTAATGGCCTCCACGTGGACTCTCTGTTAGCGCACGTGGCAATGGAGATAAATAAGTGTACTTACAATTTGCCCTCTTCTTGCGATCGGGCGTTTGGCTTTTGTTGAAGAAGAACCGTGTGGTACGTTTTTATCTCCCTCATAACTTCTCCTAAAAAGGTGCTACTGCATTTATTGTGCACGTTTCCACGTCCCAGGACATAACCGCCCTTTGGGTAGTGGACGTTCTCTTCCAGTTCTATAAAAAAGGAGAGTGAGAGAATGTGACTTTAATTCACATTCTCTTTTTATTCTTTGTTCTTTTGTCTTCATCTTCTTAACTTCCTCCGACACCATTGTTGCTTCTTTATTCTTTTCGCTTGTGGTCGTCGTTGTCGGGCTGCATCTTGTGGTCGTTATTGTTGCTATCACCTTCGTTCACTTGTTGCTTCGATTCATGCCCGTGGTTCGGGTATGATCTTTGTATCCGTTTAATCACCATCCCCGAGTCCGCCGAAGTTTCGATTTCGGTGATGATTTGATGATGAGTTTAGGTTTAAGTATACCCTGGTATTTGAGAGTTAATGCCACCGAGTTGGGTGTTTGCGGCCATGCTTTTGATTTTGTTTCTTCTTTCGAGTTTGGATGATGATCGAGAGTTTAAGCAATTAGATGAAACCTAGGGTTATCTTCTTTTATACTTTGTTCTTGAGATTTTCTTGATTTTTGATCTTCCGCCTCGATTTGAATTCCTATTCGTGTTTGTGCTCGTAGATATGTCCGATCATCCGCGGGTTCCTTACCAAACCCCGTCAAGTCCTCATCGATCTCCCAGAATGATCCCAACGTAAGGGTGGAACTTCGCCTCCACTTATCCGGGGTAACCTCGGGATGGATGAACATCTTCATCCTCCGGTCAAAGGCCTTCACTTAGAAGGGGATGATCCTCAGTGGGGATCTAGATATGCCGCGAATCACCCTGAGGTGGGTCTCTAAGCGGCCCGAATCCGCGCAATGAGCCTTTGGACGTGCAGCCCTCCGCACTAAGCCTCAGGGCGGACTAATCCACTGTCTCTTGGTTCAAGTAAGTCAACTAAAACTCTTACCTCGAAGAGAAAGGCTGCGGAGATAGAGTCTTCGGGAGACTTAGTTCCTCTAAGAGGAAGGCTGCGGGTTTGCGGAGGATGCTACGGAAGAAGCTTTCGAGGAAGACTCTGTGTTACTTTCCGTCCTTTATCTCTGGGTAATAAGAAGTTTACTTTTCCGCCACATTGATCTCGAGGCCTTCAAGGTGAAGCATGGTCTTCAGCATTTTCAAGTTAAATTTTTATGCGGCACTGATAAAGACATAACTTATGAGATGGTTGCCAATTACAAGTACGATGCCTTTCATTTCCGACAACCGCGGGTGCTTTATTTGGTTTGATGCTACCTTTGTATAAAGCGGTGATGATTTCTACTATCGGGTCTTATCTAGCCGCGATACGCCAAGAAAAGTCATAATCGCGGGGTGCAACGTTGACATGGAACTATCTTCGCCATCTTCGTGAATGCTATCTTCGTAGCAAGGGAAAACGATGATGACTTGCTATGCCCCTAGATTAGAAAAGGAGAAAGGGTGGTATACTCCGAGAATTTCAACAAATCCTTTGGAGATTATGTTAACAGGAATACTCGTAAGCCGTGGTCGTGAGTCTACGGAACATTACTCTGTTAAGGGGAAGTTCGCCTTTTGAGCGAGGTAAGTGATTCCAAGATGGCGAGGATTCCAGTGCCGAAGGTCTTCCTATTCCTGTGAGGAGAGAATCAAGGCGTGATCATGACTATGAGTGGTCTGCCCCTTTGTTCTTGAAGTCGTTGGCCGTGGGCCTATGGTTGGGTCCCCGGTCCCCGTGGTTGGCAACCCTACTGTTGTGAGTCTTCCTCGAAGCTTCTCCGCTCGTTACGCTCATTCTATACGCCCCTGGCGGATGAGTTTTGCTGGTATGGATTTTGTTTATAGCCGTGATGTTGATGATGCAGAAGATGAAGATGTCCCACGATGCTAATCTTCCTCCGCGGAATACAAATGTTGTTAAGGTGGGTCATTTGTTTTCTTCGTATGATGTATGCCCTCACGTTTTCTTAAATAATGTTGATTATGCCAAGGAAAGGTGATGCCAATGGTTCTTTTATCATTACGTGTTGTAGGTGTGTAGAGGTAAGAAGATTAATCCCAAGCAATCATCGAATTCTCCCACCGAGGGTTCCTCTCATTTCGAGGATGTAAATAGTCCGATGTGTGGTGATGAGGACTCTTCCGATAGGGAAGAGCGGAATTGAGACTTCTCCGCCTATTCAAGAAGGTGATGGTGATCGGGGGGTTGATGGTGGAGGTGATGATCCGACCACTTTGGTGGTGGTCGGGGTGAGTGATCCGGTCTATTGGTGGTGGTCGGGGTGATCCGACCATTGGCGTGTGGTCTTGGTGATTCGGCCCTTGGTGGTGGTCAAGATGACCCGTGCCATTGGTAATGGTCAAGGTGATTCGGCCCGTTGTGGTGGTCAAGGTGACCATGCCGTTGAGGGTGCTGGGTGGTGGTAAAGGTGATTCTTGATGTGGTGGTATTGGTGATTAGGATCTGTGGTGGTATTGGTGGTGGTGGAAATCATGCTAGGGGTTACTAAGTCCAGTGTGAATGTTATAGATAAAGGTAAGGGACTTGTTCTTAGTAGTGGTGACAAGGATGGGGGTGCTTGTTATGAGTTCTCCTTTGGTAAGGTTTTCTTGGGGAACAGTCATTTGACATGTCCACAAGTTATGGGGCTTGTTTGGACTTCACTCTACTTCCACCGGTGATGATTGGAGTGTTCTCGAGGATAGCTCGTTGGTGGCCCATCCGGCGGAGTCGATCTTTGGGGTTTTGGTAGTGCCCTCCGAGGTTTTGCTGGTACCTCCTCCATTTGTTGGTGGGGCCTTGGTGCAAGGTAATGTTGGTGTTGCTCATGGTGGGAATACCTCGGATTCTCCCTTAGATGATTTTCGCGATCCTTAGCTGTGGATGGCGATGATCTTTGTTTTTGGCATGGCTGCGAAAGAAAAACTTGTTGGTTGTTCCTCATCCCGCCCGTGATTGAAGGGAAAAGAGTTCGGATGCTTTTACTCGTAGGTACATGGAGTTAACCCCGAGGAGGCGGTAGATCGTGGATGGGGTAAAAATCTCGTAACCAGCGGGCTTGATCTTTGTGGTGGATCCTCCCCAACAAGATTCTTTGACATGATGGCTATTCTTTGATGGGTATCGATGCAGTTACCCCCGACAACGGTTATTGGAGGTTTGTCCTGTTCTTTTTATCCTCGATTTCGTTCGAATATGATGTGAGCTAACTTCCCTCATTTTTTGATAGATGATGAGAAGTGAGTATTGTAATCACCAACTTTACTGGCTCTTCAAGGCTAAATCTCTCAAGCTAGAGGAAGCTTCGACATTGTGAAGAGACGCTTTCAAGTGTCGAGGCTTCGGTCTCCGCTAAGGATGAAGAAATAACCGAGCTAAAGAGTTTGCTTAAGCGTAAGGAGAAGCGGGGCACGGAAGAGGCTCGGCTCACGTTACGAGTTGGCTCTGGTTAAGGCCAAGTTAGGCTGTTCTTTGAGAAAAACTCCTCATCCATTTCAGGTCTGCGCTCCTTCTTCTTTGGTAGTTTCTGCTCCTTATTTATTCGAGTTTTCTCTTTCTTCCCTCCTCATTGTACTATCTTGGTGGGTGGAGTCCCTGAATTGTTGTGGCTTCGGAGTGAGAGGGCTCGTCAAAGGGTCGCATTGCTTTGAGTTAGTTGAAAAACTTAAGAGTGAGTCGGCTAAATGGAATGCCCGCGGATGTTCATAACGTGATGGTCGAAGAATGGCGTAAGAAAAGTATTGCTTGGTAGATTTGCAAAATCGAAATAACCATGACCGCCATTTGTTCAACGGGGCTCTTTTATGGACGCGGGATAATCTTGAGCAAGCCCGCGGGCAGATTTCCTCCTTGGAAATTAAACTTAATGTTCTGGAAGGCGAGCTGCGGCAAGCGCGGTCTTCTCATCCCTCGGATGTGCGGACTTATATGCAGCGTTTGGCCAAGGAGAGAGACGATGCTAGGGCAGAATGTAGTGCTCTCAGTAGTGCTCTGTCCGCGTCTCGAGATGATGTGGCTCGTCAGGTTGAACGTGAGAGAGACTTAGAGGTGACTATGTATCGTCTCAACAAGGGGTTGGAATTGAAGAATGATGAGGTTAATCGACATCGTCATTCGGGCTCGATGCTTCAAATGACTTGAGCGCAAGTCGGTATGCTCATAATCTGCTGCGGGTAGATTATGATAAGTTATCAAATGAATATGATTATGCCGCGAAGCGAGGGATTCGCGGTTGATCATTGTGAAGGTATTCGTCTTCGTCATCGAGTGTGCTTTGTATTGTATCTGTCATAACTCACTGTCTTCTTTTTCTTGTTCGTAGAGCTCCAAGTACGACTTAAAAGCTGCAGATGAAAAGTTTTGCCGAAGCTCGAGGCTAAGGTAGTTCAATTTGGAGGGTCAAGTTAGCTACCATCGCGGTCTGGCCTCGTCTCGGGATGAAACGTTGAAGCAAGCTAATCAAAGGATAGACCACTTTGTACTTCCTTAAATCAGTGAGATGAGGAGGAGCGTAGCCATAGGTCTCATGGCCCGCAAACAACTGGCCGAAGAGATTAATAAGATTCTTGGTGAGATTGAGCTGGATCTTAAGAAAAACCATGGGTTAACCAAGAATTACACTCGGCGTCCCATCCAGCACTCCCATCAAGTTCTTCCTCGGGCCCTCCTCGGGTGGTAGTGTTCTTCGTCATTTGAAGGATAAACCTGCGGATAACACTCCTACTCAGTAGACCGTAGTTAGTATGCTAGGGATTGATCTCGGTTGCTTATCCTTTTTGGCGTTTTTGTTATTTTGCCTGCTGGGCTTGTAATCAACTGCATGTATTAGATCAAACTTTGGTGTTTAAATCGATTTTGAATTTTGTTGGATTTATGTCTATCATCTTTAAATATAATGGAAAATTCCGTAGTGTTTGTAACCCGCGGATATTAATCTTTGAGTTTGATAAAGTGTATTGTTCGTGCAACTCCGTAGGTTGGTATCCCACAGGAATCGTCTTGTGACCTTGCACCCGTCCGGCTAACTCCTTGGCAGAGGTCACTGGACGGTGGGGGTCTGGCCGACGTTTAAGGATGTACTCCATTAAGTTCGCGGCTTGTAATATTGCACGGATATCTCATTCTGTAAGAAGTCGCCTCCTGGTCATACACTTATAGACATTTGAGAGGAGTTCGAGAGATTGCATGTGTATGCTCCGATATATTGCGTGTGTGTGTTTTGCACGGGATATTGCGGTATATTGTAGTGGGTATGATCCATGCTTTGTGCGAGGATATCCCTCTTACTAAGTATAACGTCAATTCCTAATAATAGTAATTGTACAACGATTTACGTGGTTCGGCCTTAAAGCCTACATCCACGGGGTAACAATTGCATCGATATTTTATTAAGATGTGACATGGTTTTCAATGTACATTGTGCAAGTAGTATATACATGTGGTTCATATGATGTGTTTTATATAGGTTGTGGGTTTTGAATAAATTGAAATGTGCGTGGGTAATGAACGGGATATGATATTTGAAAATGAAAACTTGGATTGATTGAAAAATTAAAGGTGCGTTACTCCTTTGTCGAGAGATAGAAACATGTGGATTAGCAAGTCCATTTTCTTCTTCCGGGAAATGCGCACGCAGGGTGATTGGTCATGGGTAGTATGGCTTGAGGTATTTGGCATTCCATGGATGCATGAGGATTTCCCCTTTCATATTACGCGAGATAGTAAGAGCCATTTCTGCGATGTCATGTATTATGTAGGGTCCTCCCCAAGTTGGTGCTAATTTTCCCCACTTTTTTTCTCGCTGGTATTGGGAATGGTCCTCAACACATCTTGCCCTTCTACAAAATTCCTAAATTTCACTTTCTTGTTATATTCTCTGGCCAAGGCGTTGGTAGTTTTCCATTCTTTGAGTCTTTGCTTCTCTTCTTTCTTCGAGGTCGTCGAGCCTTTCCAACATCATGTCCGTGGTGAGATTCTTTTCCCAGGCTGTCTTTGTAGTTGGAAGTAGAATTTCCGCAGGGATGACTGCTTCAGCTCCGTAGGTGAGTAGAAATGGGGATTCTCCGTGTAGCTGATCTTCGAGTCGTCCTATATGCCCATAGAACGTTATGCAGCTGTTCACACCATCGTCCTTTGTATTCATCTAGTTGTTTTTTAAGAATGAGTGCCAAAGTTTTGTTTGTGGCTTCTGCTTGTCCGTTGCTTTGTGGGTATATGGGGGTGGATTTGTTTTCGAATCTTGAAGGTGTCGAACAAATAAGTCAATATTCTTTCCTTGTAGTGTTTACCGTTGTCGGAGACTATCTCTGGGGATGCCAAACCTGCAGATGATATTTTGAAAAATAAAAGTGAAGACGTCCGAATCCCGAATTCTTGCCGGTGCCTTTGCTTCTACCCATTTCTTTGAAATAATCCGTTGCTACTATTAGGAATCTTCTTTTCCCGTCCACGATACGAGTGGGCCTACTATGTCGATACCCCATTTCCCGAAGGGCCACGGGCTATCAACCGAGTTCAACTTTGTGGCTGGGGCGTGGATTCGTTTACCAAATCTTTGACATTCTTCGCATCTTTCGCCATTCGGGCCGCATCTCGGATCATGGTTGGCGATGATAGCCCTGCGTCTTTGCCTTATCGCTAGGGATCTCATTCCACTTGTGATTCCCTGCGTCTCCTCTGTGTATATCTTTTAAACGACATGTCCCTCGATCGGGATAGGCAGCGACGAAGTGGTCCGAGGAATGATTTTCGGTATAATGCTTGGTCTCTTAGCTCGTACATCCGCTCTTGATTGCACCTTCCTAGCTTTGTTTGGTGTCCGGGGAGTTTCCCTTCTTTGAGGAAAGAGTGGATTTCGATCTCCAACCGCCTCCGACTATAATCGTCGTCTTCCTCCGCTTGTCGTGTAATGTCCTCGTTGGGAAATCGTCGAATATGTATTCTCCGACATCCTCGTAAGAGATATCTTTCTCCTTAGGTTTGCGTTGGTTAGCCGTGCGTTTTCGGGAGTTTGATGGATGGTTCGTACACTCTTGTTACCTTGATTGCTTTGACATCCTCGTTTTAAGCATGGACGATATATATGCCAGAGCATCCGCGTGTCTAAGTTCCTTTCTGCGCAGATGTCGGAAACTGATTTTTGGTACTTGGGAGGCCAATGTTTGCACTAGAGCCATGTATGCCATTAGTGTTTCGTCGTACACATTGTATTCGTGGCCTATTTGCCGTATGATCGGTTGTGAGTCGCTTGTTACCCGCACTTCTTGTATCCCTAATTCAATTATCAAGCGGAGAGCGTGGATCACTCCTTCATATTCCACGATGTTATTGGTATGGCCTTCTAATTCCAATCGAATGCGTGCACGATTGTCCCCTCGTGGGTGTGGTGATGACGATGCCTATCCCTCGCCCTCTCTATTTTTGGAGCCATCAACAAAGACTTCCCACCTGCCGTGGGTTTCTTTGGCTCAAAAAATATTATTTGGCTCTGGTTTTCTATTTCGGGGCGCCATAGCCTTCCATCCTTGTGTATGTACTTCTTCTTCTGTTGTCCAAAGGCAGGTCTGCTAGAAAGTCCGCTAATACCTGCGATTTACGGGAGTGTTGGAGCTCATAGTGGATGTTGAATTGGTCGAGGTACGTGCTCCATTTTGCTATTCGTCCTACCTTTCCCGCCCCTTTGAGGATGGTCTCTAAGGGTGCCCGACACGGGATCCGTATGTCATGTGTTAAGAAGTACGTTCTCGGCTTTAAAGTAGACCATACGACTGCCAGGATTAGCTGTTCGATTCTCGTGTAGTTTCGTTATGAATTGTGGTCTTCTTGACGTAGTAGATCGGTTGCTCCCCCTTGTACGGGTTACGACGAGCACTGCGCCATCGCGTCGTGCCCATTTGCTGCAATGTAGAGTGCCAAAACTTCCTCGGGTCCGGTTTTCTGAAAGGATGGGGATTTGCTAGGTATTGCTTAATGCCCAAAAAGCTTCTTCGCATTACGTCGTCCACTCAAATTTAGTGCCTTTTTTTCGGTATGTTGAAGAAGAGTTTGCACCTATCCGAGGATCTTGATATGAATCTTCCCGAGCTGCTAGGGATCCATTGAGCTTTTGTACCTCTTTCAGGTTCTTCGGAGAGGGCATGTTTGTTATGGCTCGGTTTTTTGCGGGATCTACCTCAATGCCCCTTTTTGTCACCAGGTATCCAAGGAATTTTCCTGAGGTCACCCCGAAAGTGCATTTTTCCGGGTTTACCTTCATGTTGTGCTCTCTCATAGCTCGAAGATGTCCTTCGAGTCCTGGTGGTGGTTCTTTCTTACTCGCTTTTACTGAGCATATCGTCGACGTAAACTTCTAAAGTCCTGCCGATCCATGGCTTGAAAATAGCATCGACCATCCTTTGGCAGTACGTTGCTCCCGCGTTTGAGCCCGAAAGGCATTCTCACGTAACAATAAAGACCATGGGGTGTGTAAAATGCAGTATGTTCTTTGGTCTTCTTACGCTAAAAATAGTTGGTTGTATCAGGAATATCCGTCCATGAATGACAACTCTTCATATCCTTCACTTTGCGTCGACTAGGCTGGTCAATCTTTGGGTAATGGATAACTATCCTTTGGGCATGCTTTGTTCAGGTTGGTGAAGTCGATGCAGATTCTGACCCCTCCATTTTTCTTTGGTACTATTACCATGTTGGAGATCCACGTGGGGTATTTGACTTCTTTTATAAAACCGGCCTCTAATAGCTTTCGTAGCTCCGTTTCTACTGCTTTGTGATACTCTGTGGCCACCTTTCGTATCTTTTGTCGTACCGGGGGTGTGCCAGGTTTAATGCGCAGCTCATGCTGTACTGTCTTTGGGTCTATTCCCGGCATATCGGATAGTTTCCACGCGAAGATGTCCGCGTATTCCTTTAGCAGTGTTATCAGCGAAGCAAGCGTTCTCCGTCCATTAGAGTCCCTATTTTGATCTTTCTTGGATTCTGCTCCGTCCCTATGTTTATCTCTTTCACTGCCTCCAAGGATGTGAAAGTGGGCTTTGGTTCCCCAGGTGGGGAATTTTCTTTAATTGCTATTTGGTGGCCTCAGATTCTTCGCCCTGATTAACCTTTGATGTTGAGGCCTCCGTGTTTCCTCTGAGTTCCCTTTAGACAAGCTTTTTCCCGAGATTTCCTCCAGATATTCGTCGATGGCTTTATCTTTGGATACCGCCTTGCTCCGAGCCTTGCGGGTTTTCCTTTTCTCATCTTCTTCGTTGTTGAGTTGTATTTGCATCGCGTGGCACTCTTTTACTAAGCTTGATCACCCTTTATCTCCATTATTCCTAGGGGAGTGGGAAATCTAAGGTATTGATGGTAGGTAGCTGCGACTCCTTGAGCTTGTGGACCCATCTTCGTCCAATAATGGCATTGTAGGGCGAAGGCGTGTTCACCACGCTAAAGCGAGTGTCGACTTTCATGGGACCCGCATCCACTTGTAAGACAATATCCCCTGTGGGCTTCGTGGCCGTGCCATTGAACCCGTAGATGGTGTAGTGTGAAGTCAGGAGTTGCTCATCGTTAAGCTCCATGCGTTTGAATGTATCGTAAAACAAGACATTTACGGAGCTTCCTCCATCGATGAGGATTTTCCTTATGTTGCATCCTGCGATTGGCAATGTGAGGATTAATGGGTCATTGTGATCTTCCATGTCGTCCTCAATATCATCGGCTTCAAAGATCAGAGGTGCGTTCATCCACTCCTCGTGCTCTTCTACTTCCTTCCCATTTATACTGTAAAGCTCACAGTAATCTTCAAATTGCTTTCTCAGTCGTTTTCCTATTTGTGCCGTTAGGGTTGGCTCTTTGCTTTCTGAGCAGGATATAGAGTTCAATGTGCGATTACCCTCAGGTAGTTGGACCTGTTTGCTGCGTTTGGTTCTATCTTCCATTCCAGCCTTTTCCACATATTTTTTGAGATCCCCTGCATCTATCAGCTTTTGTACTGCTATCTTGAGATTTTTGCATTTTTCTGTCGTGTGTCCGTAGAAGCAGTGGAAGTCGCAGTACTCTTTGGATTCTGCCGAGGCTGGTGGTTGTTTCCCTTTAGACCAGGGCCAGTCTAAGTCTTCGCGACCCTTGATCTCCTTTAGTATGCGTGGATAGCTGGTGTTGAGTTTCGTGTAGACTCGGTCTTCAAACTTTCTGCCACTCCTTTTGTGATCGTCTTTTCGATCCTTGTGGTGGGGTGGGCACATCCTCTACTAGTTCCGCGGAGTTTGTCCGTGGGGTTCGTTGTACCTGCGCTCGGGGTTATCTTTTTGAATTTCTTCCAACCTCGCATGTTTTTCAATGATTATCCTTAAATCTCCCTCGGTGGTTGGGGAGGTACTGTGATTTCAACAAACAACGGGCTCATCCTATCAAGCCCCATTTGTAACAGTTAATACTCACCACGGATCCACATGTCCAATGGCACGACATACTTTGTGCCATCTATCCGTGTGTTCTCGAACGGACTCCCTGTACTTAATTGCAAGTGAGAAGAGCTTGTCCATCCTGTGTTCACAACTTTGTTGTACATGTAGGTGGCCAGGAACTTTTCGGTGAGCTGATCATATGAATCAATGCACCCTGGCTTGAGGTTATCAAACCAAGATAACGCGGATCCTTTCAGGCTTGAAGGGAAATATCTGCATAGTATAGCCTCGTCGTAATCCCACCCGGCCATTACCCTGTTGTAATATCGTAGATGAGCCGAGGGTCCGCGGACCGTCGTAACATTCAAAGGTCGGGACCGGACATTTTTGCGGAATGGTAGCCGTAGCCAACCTGTCGTGCAAGGGGGTAGTGTTGGCCTCCTTCATAATCTGTTCTAGCCTCCCCCTCCTTGCCTCGGTCTTGAGTTGATTGATCTCTGCTAGCATTTCCGCGCGGAGGTTCTCCATTGCCAAAAAAGGTGCTCGTCTGAATGGAGGTCCGTGTCTTTCTTGTGGGTTGTGATGTCGTGGCCTCCTCCGTGTCGTAGTAGTCCGGAATTTCTAGTCGTAGTCCGGGTCGGACCTTCTCATTCCGCGCATCTCTTTGGGGTATCCTTCTTTCGGTTAGTGGTTGCAGGGATGTTTTCGAAGATCGTCCCTCGCCCCTGCGTTCGTGCATCGCTGAGTTAGCTTCGTCGTCTTGATTCGCTAGTTCGGAGCTTCGGAGGATCTTCTCTCTTAGTTCTGGTTTTCTGTGCTAACAGGCCACCGCATCCGCGTACGTTAGTTGATTCCTCCGTAGCTCCTCCGATTGCGCCCAATATTTGTCTTTGTTTGGTTTGACGCTTGATTGGGGATTCCTTCTTGTAGTCGAGCTTGTCCCACAGGGGACCGTGGTATTGATTTCTTCCATTAACGGCATGTCGGCTCGATTATTCCGTTGGATCCCGCCGATAATTGTTCGTCTTGTTCATTGTCGGTGGCATCCCGTAGGGATGGTTCTCGGGATCACTTGATTCGGCTATAGCCTCCGAGGCGGGGGTGGCCTGGTTGCACTGCTGTTACTTTGGAAGCAATCACTTGAGAAACCCCCTTGTTTAGTGCAGTCTGCTCTTGCGGCTGCAGCCTTCTTTGCTTCCATTGCGATGTTGCCGCATCTAAGAGCCATGTGCTTTCCGCCTGGGTGCGCATGTTGTCGTGGTGGTCGTCCTTCGCCCTTTGTCTGCCTCCTTGTCACCGCTGGTGTGGTCCTTGGAGCATCTTTTTGAGTTATCTTTGTCTTCCCAAGTATCTTTGTTGCTTTCCATTGCAATAATCGCACAAAGGACATGGGAGGTAATCCGAGACCCAAAGTCCACGGTTGGTTGTTAGTTCAACTTTGACTTCATAAACTCGATTTCTAGTGGTAATGTGTGTATTCGGGTTGTTAGTTTGGCGGATAGTACGAAAGACATGCGGATGCGGATTTAATCGACATGGTGGAATTTGTTTGAAATTCCAGTTAACATCTAGATCTTTGGTAGAAAAACACAATAGACATGAATATGTGCGAAAAACGAATCTAAGAACAGGTCTGTTTGCTAAAACCCAGATCTGTTGGCTTAATGGTTATATAATGTCCGGATCTGTTGGTAGAAAATACAATAGACATAAATATGTGCGAAAAAACGAGTCTAAGAACAGATCCAGTATGCGTTTTTAAGTAAAGTTTTAAGGTTGAGGTCAGAAGTCACGGGAAAAGATAAATCTTTTAGGGACAAGGTCCCCTGTTTCTAGCGCCAAATTGTGAACACGAGAATCGTGATTGATTCCACGTGATCACAAACAATCTAAATAAGAATCGAATACGTGCACCGAGGTGTGTGAAGTGTACAATTTCCCTAGGTAGATGATAATTCATAGATTCCAAACCCCTCTAGTTTGTCATGATCTCCTCATCATCCCCCAAGGCGATAGGTCTGAGATACGAATATGTATATGAAACTATCAGTGCAAAAGGTAAAAGAGACAATGGTTTACGTGGTTCAGCACTAAGGCCTACATCCACGGATCTGAGGTGATTTACTATGAGATAAACAGTTACAGAGATGATCACAAGATCTTGTGATCATCGATCACTTGAGCTAAAACTCTCACTTACTTCTCCCTATTCTCTCTCCTTCCTCTCCCTTTCGGTCCCCCTTCTCAGTGGAGGGGGGGATACATATTTATAGCTAAATGTGGTGGGTCCTACTGACAATGAGCTGTTGAGATCTTATCTTCTTGTGTTCTGTGCATGATACGCGGACTTGGATATTACCCCGCGGGCATGGTCCGCGGACTTCTATGTCACCCCGCGGCCGGATATATCCCGACTCATCCCGCCTGTTCAACCCTTGTTTCCATCGTTGGTCGTCCGACATGTGTTCTCTCGAGCCGCATTAAATGCGGTGGTTGGAGCGGTCGTCCCATTTACGAGTGGTGTGATCCTCTTGTCATGTCTATGTCGGTTGGATCGCTTCGATCGTTGATCATGTCTTACCTCGTGATGGGTTAAGGCCATCCTTTGGTGCTACGCGGGACTACCTATCTCTGGTGCTCCTTCATTTCGACCGTTGGTCTTGACGAGATGGCACGAAAACTGAGTGCCACGGATGACCCTATGTGTCATCCTTTGAGTAATGGCCTCCACGTGGACTCTGTTAGTGCACGTGGCAATTGAGATAAATAAGTGTACTTACAAAACTCACACAAAAAGATTGCGTAATTAATTAAGTATGGGCGTTTCAAGACTAGGAGGGCGATGCAGTATGAGCATGGTTTAATACACTTGACAGTACGTAAATCATAATATACGACAACTCAAAAGAGAGTAAAAGAAACCCCTGCGAAAAGGAAAAAGTCATGACCATGATAGGCAAAAAGTAGTGTTGAGAGTCCTCAATTTGAATGCATGAAAAGAAGTAAACTGGAGCCTAGGATACTAATTCTTCGTAATCTTTTCGCATGATGATCCTTTAAACAATTGACCGCACGACTCTTAACAAGATCCTTTTTTGTCATACTATATTGATCAACATTCATCTCGCAAAACGTAACAAGTTTGGTTTTAATATGCATGGTCATGATTCATGAACCATGAGTGCAACTATGCAACATGCATATTAAGCAAGAGATGAATCATCATCAAACGGGATGGCACTTGAACTTATAATAGAAAGATTTAAATTCTCAATCTGTGAAAGTACTTTAACAAACACCCCGATATATATGTTTTTTGCAATGAATTCTTTGTAAGTACACTTATTTATCTCCCTCACCACGTGTACTAGCAAAGCCCACGTGGAGGCCATGTCATAAAAGTGGATGACACGTAGGGGCATCCATAGGATCTAGACGGCGTGCCATCTGTCAAGTTCAACGGTCGAAGATGAAGGAGCATCAAAGGAAGGTATCCCCACGTAACACCAAAGAGGTACTCTGCTCACTTTACCTCATCACGAGGTGAGGTATAATCAACGGTGGGAAAGTCCAACCTGACACGGGACGTGACAAGGGAAGACCGACACCGCTGGCGCAGACTGGACCGCCCCAACCACTCGCATTTAGTCCGCTCGAGGGCACGTGTCGGATGACCAACGAAGAGAGCGGGGTTGGTGCCGTAATGAACATAGGAATTATGGAAGGCGCGGAATGATAAGGAAGTCCGCGGACTATGCACAGAGCACAAGAAGATAAGACTTCAACGGCTCTTTTCCGGTGGACCCACCTAATTTAGCTATATATATGTCCCTTCCAAACAGGGGGAGGGGGTGGGAGAGAACTAGAGAATAGGAGAGAAATCAGTGAGAAGTAAGTATGAGCATCAACCTGTGGGTTTGATGAACACTAAAAGTCTTGCGACTATTCTTGTAACCATTTACCTCATAGTGAATATCCCCAGACCCGTGGATGTAGGCCTTAGTGCTGAACCACGTAAATCATTGTCTCCTTCACATTTAGCATTCATATATCTTTATTTATGTGTTTACTTTTAGATCTACCATTTTGGATGTTGATGAGATCATGACAAACCCGTGGGGTTTGGAATCAATGAATCAACATCTACCTATGTATTTTATGATATATTCACACTTTAATGTGTTTATTCAATTCACGTTGAGATTGTTTGTGAACACGTGGACGCCTACGTGATTTCCGTGTTCACAATTTGGCGCTAGACCTTGTCCCAGATTTATCTTTTCCGTGACTTTATAGCCTCTACCTCAAAAATTTTACTTAGAACATAGACAGATCTCGTGTTTAAACTCATTTTTCGCACATATCTGTATTCTTTGTACTTTCTACCAGCAGATCTGGGTCTTTACAACCTTTAACTAGCAGGATCTGTGTTTTGGGCTATTTTTCGCACATATTTATGTCCATTGTATTTTCTACCAACAGATCTGGGCGTTGTGTAACTTCTAACCAACGGATCTATGTTTTAACTAGTATTTCACTCATAATTTCCACCAATAGATCTGGGTTTTTTGCAAACAACAACCCATGGACCTTATTCCAATTAATTCCGCACATCCGTCTATGTTTTTCATATTATTCGCTAAACCAATAGCTTGAATACACTCATTGCCACAGAAATCGAGCTTATGAAATCGAGTTTGAACTAACAACTAACCCGTGGACTTTTTGTCTCGGTTTACCTCCATGCTTTCTCTGCGAGAATATTACAATGGAAAAGAACAAAGATACAGGGAAGACAAAGGTACCTCCAAAAGAGGCGCCAGGACGATGCCGGTAGTAACAAGGAGCAAACAAAGCGGCGAAAGACTCATAACCGGGGATAAAGCGCAGAATGGGGCAGAAAGTACGTTACATTTAGATGCGGGCGTCATCGCAATGGAAGCAAAGAAGGCCGCGGCGGCAAGAGCTGCTACACCTAACGTAGGAGCTTCGCAAGTGGTCGCCTCCAAAGTGACAGCTACAACCAGAGGTTATTGAGCCTCGAGAAGCGATAGCGAGAATCAATAATCCAGAACCTTCCTTACGGGATGCCGCGACCAATGAACAAACGCATAACCGCAAGCAAGGATCCATGGAATGATCGAGCCGGATATACGGCTAGTGGATGAAATCACCGCGGCCCCGAGGGACAAGCTCGATTCTGAGATAGGAACGCCAAATCAAGATTCAAACCAGTCTGCGCAAATATTGGCGCAACTAGAAGACCTAAAAAGGAATCAGCAGACATACGTGGACGCGATGGCCTTACTAGCCCAAGAGAACCAGCAATTAAGAGAGAAGATCCTCCAAAGCGCGGAGCTAGAGAATCAGCAGCACGAGGCTAATTTTGCGGTACAGAATAGAGACCGGAGGATGATCCTCGAAAACATCCCTGCGGTAGTCAATCAAAGAGGAATACCCCAAAGAGGTGCGCGGAACAATAGAAGGTCTGACCCAGACTACCATCCGGAAACTTCAGACTACTATGATGATGAGGAGGCCACGATGTCACAACCTACAAGGAAGACGCGGTCTTCCATTCAGGACGAGCACTGTTTGGCAATGGAGAGTCTTCGTGCAGAGATGGAAGACCAGGCAAGGAGGTGGAAGACTAGAACAGGTTATGAAGGAGGCCAACACTACCCCACTAGCGCGGCAGTTGGCTACGGCTACCATTCCGCAGAAGTGTCCGGTCCCATCCTTTGAGTGTTACGACGGGTCCGCGGATCCCGCTGCCCACCTACGATATTACAACAGGGTAATGGCCAGGTGGGACCATGACGAAGCTATACTATGCAGATACTTCCCTTCAAGCCTGAAAGGATCCGCGTTATCTTGGTTTGATAACCTCAAGGGATGCATTGATTCGTATGATCAGCTCACTGAAAAGTTCTTGGCCACCTACATGTATAACAAGGTTGTGAACACAGGGATGGACAAGCTCTTCTCGCTTGCAATCAAATATAAGGAGTCCATTCGAGAATACACGGATAGGTGGCACAAGATATGTCAAGCCATAGGACATGTGGACCCCGTGGTGAGTATTAACTGTTACAAATGGGGACTTGACAGGATGAGCCCATTGTTTGTCGAAATCCACGGTACCACCCCAACCACAGAGGGAGATTTGAGGATAATCATCGAAAAACATGCGAGGTTGGAAGAAATTCAACGAGATAACCCAAGAGCACATGCTCAATGACCTCCACGGACCAACTCAGCAGAACAAGCAAACAGATCCAGCGGACACCAAAAGGATCGGAAAGATGACCACAAAAGGAGTGGTAGAAAATTTGAAGACCGAGTCTACACGAAGCTCAATACCAGCTACTCACGCATCTTAAAGGAGATCAAGGACCGCGAAAACTTAGACTGGCCTTGGTCTAATGGGAAGCAACCACCGGCCTCGGAGGAATCCAAAGAGTACTGTGATTTCCACTGCTTCTACGGGCACCCAACAGAGAAGTGCAAAAATATCAAGATAGTGATACAAAAGCCGATAGATGCGGGGATCTCAAAAATATGTAGAGAAGCTGGGACGGAAGACAGAGCCAAACGCAAACGGGTCCAATTGCCGAGGGTAATCGATACATTGAATACTATATCCTGCTTCGGAAAGCAAAGAACCAACCCTAATCGCACAAATATGGAAAAGATTGAGGAAGCAATTTGAAAACTATTGTGAGCTTTACAATTTAGATGGAAAGAAGTGGAAGATCACGAAGAATGGATGGACGCACCTCTAACCTTCGAGGTCGAGGACATTGAGGATGACATGGAAGATCACAATGATCCTTTGATCCTCACCTTGCCAATCGCAAGATGCAACATAAAGAAAATCTTCATCGATGGCGGGAGCTCCGTAAATGTCCTGTTTTACGATACCTTCAAACGTATGGAGCTTAATGACGAGCAACTCTTGATCTCGCACTATACCATCTATGGGTTCAATGGTAATGGCTCACGAAGCCTCTCGGGGATATTGTTTTTACAAGTGGATGCAGGTCCCATGAAAGTTGACACTGCTTCAGTGTGGTGGACGCGCCTTCACCCTACAATGCCATTATTGGACGAAGATGGGTCCACAAGCTTAAGGGAGTCGCAGCCACCTACCATCAATACCTTAGGTTTCCTACTCCCTAAGGAGTAATGGAGATCAAGGGTGATCAACTTTCCGCAAAGGAATGCCAGGTAATGCAAATACAACTCAACAATGAAGAAGATGAGAAAAAAAGAACCCGTAGGGCTCGGAACAAGGCAACATCCAAAGACAAAGCCATCGATGAATACTTGGAAGGAATCTCGGGGGAAAAGCTTGTCCAAGGGGAACTCCGTAGGGAACACGGAAGCATCAACATCAACTCACCTAACCAGGATGCTCTCGCGAACAAAGAATCCGAGCCTACCAAATAGCAATTAATTAAAGAAAGTTCCTCACCTTGGGGAACCAAAACCCACATTCACATCCTTGGAGGCGGTGAAGGAAGTTAACATAGGGACGGAGGAGAATCCAAAAAGATCAAGATAGGAACCTAATGGACGAAGAACGCGAAGCCTCACTGGTGAAACTACTAAAGGAATACGCGGACATTTTCGCGTGGAAACTATCCGACATGCCCGGAATAGACCCAAGACAAGATACAACATGAGCGCGCATTAAACCCGACACACCCCGGAAGACAAAAGATACGAAAGGTGGCTACGGAGTATCACAAAGCAAGAGAAACGGAGCTACGAAAGTGTTGGAGGCTGGTTTCATAAAAGAAGTCAAATATCCTACTTGGATCTCTAACATGGTAATAGTACCAAAGAAGAGTGGTGGGGTCGAGAATCTGCATCGACTTCACAAACTTGAACAAAGCGTGCCCCAAGGACGGTTACCCACTACCCAAAGATTGATCAACTAGTCGACTTGATGAAGGATACGAAGAGCTATCATTCATGGACGGATACTCCGGTACAATCAACTATTTTTAGCAGAAGAAGATCAGAAAGCATACGGTATTTTACACACCCCACGGCCTCTATTGCTACGTGAGGATGCCTTTCGGACTCGAACGCGGAGCAACATACCAAAGGATGGTCGATGCTATTTTCAAGCCATGGATTGCGCAGGACCTTGGAGGTCTACGTTGATGATATGCTCGTAAAAAGAGATTGAGGAAGAACCATCACCAAGACCCGAGGGACATCTTCGAAGCTATGAGAGAACACAATATGAAGGTAAACTTAGGAGAAGTGCACCTTCGGAGTAACATCCGGAAAATTCCTTGGGTACCTCGGGTGACAAAAAGGGGCATTGAAGTAGATCCATGACAATCCGAGCCATAGTAGACATGCCATCTCCAAAGAACCTAAAAGAAGTACAAAAGCTCAATGGATCCCTAGCAGCTCTGGGAAGGTTCATCTCGAGATCCTCGGATAGATGCAAACTCTTTTTCAACATACTAAAGAAGGGGACGAAATTTGAGTGGACTGCAGAATGCGAAGAAGCCTTCCTAGGCATCAAACAGTACCTAGCGGAGATCCCTATCCTTCAGAAACCAGACCCTGACGAAGTCTTGGCATTGTACATTCAAAGAACAGACGATGCGGTAAGCGCAGATGCGTCGGGGACCTACACAAAGGAGGAGCAACCAATCTACTATGTCGGCAAGACCGAATTCCATGGAAAGAAACCGCACAAGAATCGAACAACTGATTTTAGCCATCGTATGGTCTACCTTAAAGCTGAGGACGTACTTCTTAACGCATGACATACGTATCCCATGTCGAGCACCCTTAGAAGCCATCCTCAAAGGGGCAGGAAAGGTAGGACGCATAGCAAAATGGAGCACGTACCTCGACCAATTCAACATCCACTATGAGCTTCAACACTCTCAGAAATTGCAAGTGTTAGCAGACCTACCTTTGGACAACGAAGAAGAGGTGCGCATACAAGGATGGAGGGGCCGGGCGCCCCAGAAATAGAAAAGCAAAAGGAGCCAAATAATATTCTTGAACCCAGAAACCCACGACAATGGGAGGTCTTTGTTGACGGCTCCAAAAATAGAGAGGGCGCGGATAGGCATCGTCATCACCACACCCGGGGGGATAGGATCGTGCACGCATTCAGATTGGAATTTGAAGGCCATACAAATAACATCGTAGAGTACGGAAAGGAGTGGTCCATGCTCTCCGCTTAATAATTAAAATGGTGATACAAGAAGTGCGGTTGACAAGTGACTCACAACTAATCATACGGCAGATAGGCTTCTGAATACAATGTGTATGACGAGACACTAATGGCATACATGGCTCTGGTGTAAACGTTGATTTCCCAAATACCAAAAATCAAGTTCCGACATCTGCGTAGGAAGGAGCTCAGGCACGCGGATGCCTTGGCATATATATCAGCCATGCTCAAGAACGAGGATGTCAAAGCAATCAAGATAACAAGAGTGTACGAACCATCCATCAAGCCCCAAGAGACGTGCGCGGCTAACCAACGCAAGTCTAGGGAGGAAGATATCTCGATGATGATATCGGAGAGCACATAATCGACGACTTCCGAGAACGATGACATCATGCGACAAGCGTGATGAGGATGACGATTACGGTCGGGAAGAAGATTGGAGAATCGAAATCCATTCTTTCCTTGAGGAAGGGAAACTCCCCCCCAAGACACCAAACAGGCTAGGAAAGTACAATCCGGAGAGGAGGATGTACGAGCTAAGAGACGGAACCTTATACAGAAAATCATTCCTCGGGCCACTTTCGCCGCTGCTGTCCCGATCCGAGGGACATGGCATCTTGAAAGACATCCATAGAGGAGACGCGGGGAATCACAGCGGAATGAGGTCCCTTACAGATAAGGCAAAGACACAGGGCTACTACTGGCCAACCATGATCCGAGACGCGGCCAGAATGGCGCAAAGGTGCGAGGAATGTCAAAGATTTGGCAGACGAATCCACGCCCCAGCCATAAAGTTGAACTCTGTGGGCAGTCCGTGGCCCTTTGTAAAATGGGGTATCGACATAGTGGGCCCGCTCGTATCAGGGACCGGGAAAAGAAGATTCCTAATAGTGGCAACGGATTACTTCAGCAAGTGGGTAGAAGCCAAGGCACTGGCAAGAATTCGTGATTCAGACGTCTTTACTTTTATTTTTCAAAATATCATTTGCAGTTTTGGCATCCCCGCAGAGATAGTTTCCGACAACGGTAAACAGCTGCAAGGAAAGAATATCGACTTGTTGTTCGACACCCTCAAAATTCGAAAAAACAAATCCACCCCCATATACCCACAGAGCAATGGACAAGCAGAAGCCACAAACAAAACTTTGGCACTTATCCTTAAAAAAACAACTAGACGAGTACAAGGGGCGGTGGTGTGAGCAGTTACATAACGTTCTGTGGGCATACGGACAACTCGAAGATCGCCCACCGGAGAGTCTCCGTTTTTACTCACGTATGGAGCGAAACGGTAATCCCTACGGAAATTCTACTACCAACAACAAAGACGAAGCATGGGAGAAGAACCTCACCACGGACATGATGTTGGAAAAGCTTGACGATCTCGAAGAAAGGAGAGAAGCGGCTTTGCAAAGAATGGAAAACTACTGTGCGCAGCTAGCCAGAGAATATAACAAAAAGTGAAACTTAGGAATTTTGTAGAAGGGCGGTATGTGTTAAGGACCACTCCCAATACCAGCGAGAAAAGAAGTGGGGAAAATTAGCACCAACTTGGGGAGGACCCTACGTAATACACGACATCGCAGGAAATGGCTCTTACTATCTGCGTAATTTGAAAGGGGAAATCCTCATGCATCCGTGGAATGCCAAATATCTCAAGCCATACTACCCGTAATCTATCACCTGCGTTTGCATTTCAGAAGAAGAAAATTGACTTACAAGTCCACATGTTTCTATCTCTGATGAAGGAGTAACGCGCCTTAACTTTTCAATCAATCCAAGCTTTCATCTTCAAGTGTCATATTCTACTCATTACCCACACGCATTTAAATTTATTCAATACCCACAACCAATACCATATGGGACACACGTATATACCACTCACATACCCATCTGTACATAGGGAGATCAACAAAAGAACGAAATATGAATGTACATTGAGAACCATGCCACATCTTAATAAAATATCGACACTATCGTTACCCCGTGGACGTAGGCCTTAGGGCTGAACCACGTAAATCATTGTGCAGTTACTATTATTAAAAACTTGCATTATACTTTAATAAGAGGAATGTCCCGCACAAAGTGTGGATCATACCCACTGCAATATACCGGGGAATATCCCGCACAAAGCATACACATGCAATCTCTCGGAACTCCCCCATAAGTGTCTATAAGTGTACTTGTGGGGGCGACTTTATGAGTAACGAGATATCCGAGCAATATTATAAGCCGCGAACTCAATGGAATATATCCTTGAACGTCGGCCAGACCCTCACCGTTCAGAAATCCTCTGGCCAAGGAATTAGCTGGACGGGGTGACAGGTCACAAGACAATTCCGAGGATATCAACCTACGGAATTGCACGAACAATACACTTTCTCAAATTCCAAAGATCAACATCCTTGGATTACAAACACTACGGAATTACTCATTATATTAACTTGATTTATAAAGCCAATAGATGCGAATTCAACAAAATACAAATTCAGATTTAAACGCTAAAGTTTGATCTAGTACACAGCAGTTGATTACAAACCTAGCAAGAAAAGCAGCAAAAACGCCAAGAAGGCTAAGCAACTGAGATCAATCCCTAGCATACTAGCTATGATCTACTGAGAAGGAGTGTTATCCGCGGGTTTATCCTTCAAAGACGAAGGAACACTACCACCAGAGGAAGGGCCAGAGGAACCTGAAGGGAGCGCGGGCACGGGACGACGAGTATAATTCTTGGTTAGTCCATGGTTCTTCTTGATATCCAACTCAATCTCACCAAGAGTCCTGTTAATCTCTTCTTCCAACTGCTTACGAGCCACGAAGCCTATAGCTACACTCCTCATCTCAGCCTGATTTAGGGAAGTGGAAATATGGCCCACCTTTTGATTGGCTTGCTTCAGCGCTTCCTCTTGAGACAAGGCCAGAACACGATGGTAATTGACTTGGCCCTCCAATTGAACTACCTTAGCCTGAGCTTCGGCAAACTTGCCATCCGCAGCTTGAAGCTGTCCTTGGAGATCTGCGGATATTAGAAGAGGACAGTGAGTTATAACAAATACAACACAAAGCACACTCGATGACAAATACTTATACCTTCACAATGGTTAACCGCGGAGTCCCGTGCTTCTGCGGCATAATCATATTCATTTGATAACCTATCATAATCTACCTGCAGAAGATTATGAGCATACTGACTCGCGCTTAGGTCATCTCGAAGCATTGAGTTCGAATGATGATATCGGTTAACCTCATCATTCTTCGATTCCAACCCCTTGTTAAGACGGTACATAGTCACCTCTAAGTTTTTCTCATACTCAACCTGACGGGCCACGTCAGCTCGAGAGGCGGATAAGGCACTACTAAGAGCGCCAGATTCCGCCCTAGCGTCATCTCTTTCCTTAGCAAGACGTTGCATATAAGCCCGCACATCTGAGGGATGAGAAGAACGCGCTTGCCGCAGTTCTTCTTCCATGACATTAAGCTTAACTTCTAGAGTGGAAATCTGGCCGCGGGCTTTCTCAAGATTATCCCGTGTCCATAAAAGATCCCCGTTGAATAAATGACGGTCATGGTTGTTTTGGTTTTGCAGATCTACCAAGTAAAACTTTTTCTTACGCCATTCTTCGGCCATAGCATTATGGACATCCGCGCGAGCATTCCATTTCGCTGATTCACTCTTGAGTTTTTCAACTAACTCAGCAATACGACTTTTTTGACGAATTCTCTCACCCCTAAGCCACATCAACTCAGGGATTCCACCCATCGAAGATAGTATAGCGGGAGGAGGGAAGAAGAAGATAACTCAGTAACATATAAGGAACATCTAATAATCAAAGAGGAGGAGACGCAGACTGAAATAGATGAAGAATTCTTCTCAGCCACCTCTAACCCGCCCCTTGACCGGGAAGCTAGCTCGTAACGCAGCTCGCCTCTTCCACGTCCCCGCTGTTCCTTGCGCAGACCTTCAGCTCTGCTATCTCCTTATCTTTAGCAGAGGCCGCAGCTTCAACACTCGAAAGCATCTCTTCATGATGGCGGAGTTTCGCTTCTAGCTTGAGTGACTTAGCCTTGAAGAGCCGGTAAAGATTATGGTTACAATACTCACTCCTCATCATCTATCAATCAAAAAGGGAAATTAGTTCACATAACACACCTAAGTAAAATCAGGGTTAGAAAGAGCAGGACAAACCTCCAATAACCGCTGTTGGGGATAAATGTACTGGTACCCATCAGCAATAACCATCATACCAGCAACAGTAGAGGGAGGATTCACCACGAGATCAATCCCGCTGGCCACAAGATTCTTGTCCCACTCTTTATCTACCACCTCCTCAGAGGTTAGCTCCATATGCCTGCGAGTAAAAGAGTCCGAACTCTTTTCCCCTTCAATCACAGGGGCAGGGTGCGACACGACAAGCAAGTCCTTCTTTTTAAGCCAAGCTAAAATAGCATCATCGCCATCCGCGATCAAGGACCGCGAGAAATCATCTGAGGAAGAATCTGAGGGCTTCCCACCAAGTAAAGCACCAGTATTACCTTGCACCAAAGCCCCGCTAGCAGCGGAGGAAGTGCCAACAAAACCCTCGGATGAACCGCCAAAACCTCAAAGATCGATCCGCGTGCTGACCCACCTCGCAGCCTACCTTTAAGAACATCCCAATCATCACCAGCTGGAAGCAGATTGAAATCCGAGACGAGCCCCATAGCTGCGGCCATGTCAAAAGATTGTTCCCCGGATAAAACCTTACCAAAGGAGAACTCACAGTAAGTATCCCCATCCTTGTCACTACTACCAAGAGCAACTCCCTTGCCCTTGTCTACAACGGCCCGCTGCAGGCCAATGCCACTGTCCTCTGCGATCAGATCTTCACCAATCTCAATACCCGCGGCCCCACTTGACTTAGCAGCCCCCCCACACGACATCACCACCACCACCAGGGGCCTGATCACCACTACCACCACCAGTGGCCCGATCACCAACACCAATACCAGGGGCCTGATCACCACTACCACCACCAGTGGCCCGATCACCAACACCAACACCAGTGGCCTGATCACCATCACCTCCACCGACGCCCCCACCAGCAACACTATTTCCTTCTTGAAAGGGCGGAGAAGTCTCAATCCGCTCTTCCTCATCGGAAACATCCTCGTCACCATTCACTGGACTGTTCACATCCGCGAAGTGTATAGAATCTTCGGTGGGAGAATTTGACGATTGCTTGGGATTGATCTTTTTCTTTCTAAGCACCTGCGAGACATAATGATAAATATACATAATGATAAAAGAGCCATTTGTATCTCCTTTCCTTGGCATAATCAACATTACTTAAGAAAACGAAGGGGCATATATACGTAGAAAACAAACAACACACCTTAGCAATATTAATACTCTGCGGAGGAGGGTTAGAATCGGAGATATCTTCGTCTTCCGCATCATCAACATCACGATTGTAAGCAAAATCCATACCTTCAAAACTCATCTGCCAAGGGCAGTAATGGGCATAACGAGAAGGAGAGGCTTCGCGATAAGAACTATCAACAGTAGGTTGCCAACCATGGGGTCCGGGGACCCAACCATAAACCCACGGACCAACAACTTCAAGAACAGTGGAAGACCACTCATAGTCATGATCACGCTTAATTCTCTCATCAGCAGGAATAAGAAGACCTTCAAGACTGAGGAATCCTCGCCATCTTGGAATCACTTACCTCGCTCAAAGGCGAATTTCCCCTTAACATGAGCAATATTCCGCAGATTCACAGATCACGGCTTACGTGTCTTCCTGTTAACATAATCTCCAAAGGACTTGTTGAAATTTGCAGGAGTATACCACCCTTTCTCCTCTTCTAATTTGGGGGGTATAGCAGGTCATCATCGTTTGCCCTTTGCTACGAAGATAGCATTCTCGGAGATGGCGAAGATAATTTCCTGTCAACTGCTGCACCCCACGATTATGACTCTTCTTAGCGGTATCACGGCTAGACAAGACCCGGTAGTAGAAATCATCACCAGCTTTATACAAAGGCAACATCAAACCAGCCTCGAAAGCACCCACGGTCGTCAATAAATGAAAGGCATCATACTGATAATTGGTAACCATCTCATAGGTTATATCTTTATCAGGGGCATAAAAAGCGCACTTGGAAGTGCCAAGACCGTGCTTCAATTTGAAGGCTTCAAGATCGATGTGCGAAAGTGAACTTCTTGTTACCCAAAGGTAAAGGACGAAAAGTAACAGCAGAGTCATCCTCGTAAGCGTCTCCCGTAGCATCTTCCGCAGAACCCGCTACCTTCTTCTTAGGAGGAACTACATCTCCCGAAGATTCTATCTCCATAGCCTTCCTCTTCGGAGGCTGATTCTTAGTTGACTTGCCTGAACTAGGCGCAGGTAGAGGCGAAGGAAGATTAGTCCGCGGTGGAGGCATGGTGCGGAGAGGCTGCACATCTAGAAGTTCAGTGCGCGGATTATGCTGTTTCTTATGAGACCCATCTCTAGGACGAGTCACGGCGTATCTAGACCCCCGCGGCGGATCACCTCTTTTGAGCGAAGGCCTCTTACCAGAGGATGAGGACGTTCGTCTATCCCGAGGATCACCCTGAGTAAGAGGAGGCGAAGTTCCGCCCCTAATATTGGAATCTCTCCGAGGAGATCTATGAGGACTTGACGGAGGAGTTTGATAAGGAACCCGCGGACGATCGGACATATCTGCGGACACAAACACAAATAGAAGTGCAAATCAGAGTCAAGGAAGATCGAAAAACAAGAAAATCTTAAGAACAGCAGCAAACGTGAAGAAAACCCTAGATTTCATCCACCACCATTTAAGCTCTCAAGCTATTACTCAAACTCAAAAGAAGAAAAAGAGAATCAAAACGTGGCCGGTAAAACACACGGCTCAGCGGCGTCAACTTTCAAATTCCATGATATGCATAAGATTGAAACCCATCATGATTCATCACCAGAAAATCAAGAACTCAACAGGGGTAGAAATGGCGAGTAAACAAAGTAAAAAATCCTACCTGAACTTCAATAAGTAAAGCAACGGCAACAGCAGCAGCGACGGCAGCAGCAACAGCAGCAGCGGCAGCAGTAATGGTGGCAGAAGAAGTTAAGAAGACGAAGAAGAGAGTGGGGCAGAGAATAAACAGAGAATGTGAATTTAATTCACATTCCTTCATTCTTTTCTTTTTTATAGGACCAAAAGAAACCGTCCGCTACCCAAGGGGCATTTATGGCCTGGATATGGGAAACGTGCACAATAAATGAAAGATAACTCTTTTTAGGAGAAGTTATGAAGAGAGAGATAAAAACGTACCACACGATTCTTCTTCCAACTAAAGCTGGCGCCCAGTCACAAGAAGAGGGGCAAATTGTAAGTACACTTATTTATCTCCCTCACCACGTGTACTAGCAAAGCCCACGTGGAGGCCACGTCATAAAAGTGGATGACACGTAGGGGCATCCATAGGATCTAGACGGCGTGCCATCTGTCAAGTTCAACGGTCGAAGATGAAGGGGCATCAAATGAAGGTATCCCCATGTAACACCAAAGAGCTACTCTGCTACACTTTACCTCATCACGAGGTGAGGTATAATCAACGGCTGGGGAAAGTCCAACTGACACAGACGTGACAAGGGAAGACTGACACCGCCTGGCACATACTGGACCGCCCCAACCACTCGCATTTAGTGCTGCTCAGAGGGCACGTGTCAGATGACCAACGAAGAGAGCTGGGGTTGGTCAGCGTAATGAACATAAGAATTATGGAAGGCGCGGAATGATAAGGAAGTCCGCGGACTATGCATAGAGCACAAGAAGATAAGACTTTAACAGCTCTTTTCCAGTGGACCCACCTAATTTAGCTATATATATGTCCCTTCCAAACAGGGGGAGGGACATTGGGAGAGAACTAGAGAATAGGAGAGAAATCAGTGAGAAGTAAGTATGAGCATCAACCTGTGGGTTTGATGAACACTAAAAGTCTTGCGACTATTCTTGTAACCATTTACCTCATAGTGAATATCCCCAGACCCGTGGATGTAGGCCTTAGTCTTCGAACCACGTAAATCATTGTCTCCTTTACGTTTAGCATTCATATATCTTTATTTATGTGTTTACTTCTTAGATCTACCATTTTGGATGTTGATGAGATCATGACAAACCCGCGGGGTTGGAATCAATGAATCAACATCTACCTATGTATTTTATGATATATTCACACTTTAATGCGTTTATTCAATTCACGCCGAGATTGTTTATGAACACGTGGACGCCTACGTGATTTCCGTGTTCACATTCTTAAAAAACATTCTTGTGTGAAACTCTTGCTTCAATCTCAGGTAGTGGTTCATCATTAGTGAATCCAGCGACGGCGTTTTCACTCGAGGAAGATGAGTCATTATCATCAGAAAAAATTTGAGTTTTCTTCAAAAAGATTACTGACTCTACTGTTTTCTTTGTAGTTTGTTCCTCAAGTGTCTTGACTTTCTCTTGAAGTTGTTTCAAGTATTGTACGTCATCCCCAAGAACTGAAGCCTTGTCCATCTGCCAGATAAGACATAGACGAGGGACATTGTTCAAGGAAATCTCACATCATGCACTCATGACTTGCTACTCTATCTAGTAGAAGATTTTAAGAGGAAATTTACTAATGTAGATGTAGAAAATCCTACTACTACATCCAAAGGATTTCAAACGTATGCAAAGAAGTAAATAAGCAAAAGACATAGAAAAACGCAAGGTGTATGTGGTTCGGCATGATTACCTACGTCCACGGGGATGAAAGGATGATCTTATTACTTCACACAAGTTTACAAGGATGAAATGTTCTCAACAATATTCTATCTCTTCTCTCACTTACTTCTCAATTGCCTATCTTTACTTCTCTACACGATCTCTATTTATAGTTACAGGTGGTGATACATCGATATTACAGTGTTAGGCCCGGTGTAGCTTCCTCGGATGGTCTTCTCGATCGGCTAGCTGATGCTTCGATCGATCTTCCCCTTTGCTTGAGTCGAAACATCTAGCCGAGTAGTGTCATCACCCGATGTCGTTCGTTTGATGGAGATGATCGACGTCGCCCTTTAGATTCCTGGCCGAGTCCCACTTTGACCGAGTTTTTCTTATCTCTTCACCAACTCTGTCAGTGCATTAACTACTATCGAATCTGATGAGCATTACATCAGAACCTTTCTTTTCCTTCATGTCGTCCTCTCGAGCTGTCTCCATTCCTCTTTTCTCGCGCCCATATCTGATGAGATGACTCAGTGCTTCTAGTGCTTGCTTTTCTTGGTACACCCTCGGCCAGGATGGTCCCACCTGTCCCTGTGGATTATTTGCACCTACATTTATGCCCCTTCTTCCATTCGTGTGATCGACACGAGGGGAAGAAACCGCCTCGTCTTCCCACCTCAGCCATGTTGTTCCCCACCTTCTTCAGTTATTGCAACCGGTTTACCTTCCTCGCCGGTTACCACAGGTGAGGTTATAAGTCCGACCCTTAAACCTTATTTTCTCTCTATTCTTTCCTTAGCCATTTTTTTTCTCCTCTCTCTCCGTTCTCATCTGCTTTTTCTTCATCGTTATCAGTTACCCTTTCCTCAGGTTTCCTTCCTTCTCTCTTCACTGTCCTAGGTCTTCTTTGTTTCCGTTGTCGCAGCAACTTCCGATTCCGGTCGTATTTTTACTCCTCCTGCCGTTTCCTCTGCTAACTTTCATGGCGTCTTCAACTCCTTCCATGACGGAAAAAAGGTGCGTGAGCTATGTGTTTTCTGATGAAGACGGTGTACCGCTTGATTCCCTATTTGTTATAGAAAGCCCTTCTAAGCATGATTATCGTGCTCTGGATTCTATCTTTTCTGATAATCCTTCTTCGTTTTCATGTAGGGCTGACAAGAGAACTGCTAAAGACTTGTCGGATGAGCAATTCGTCCAACAGTTGAAAGATGAGTTCGACCTCCATGGCTATGACGTCAGGCTCTTGTTGGGCCAAAAAGGCGTTTTAAAGAAGGATGATGTTCTAAAGTTTCCTCACTCGGCCGAGGCGACCATTTTCACCAGGGGTCAGCTAGAGCTCGGGCTGCGTTTTCCTTTGTACGATCCTAGCCGCTCATTTTGGTATGAGGCTCTTTCTAAGATCCGCCCGTCCCGTGCCTTGGCTCAGTGGAATGGTAACACCTTTCGTATCTTGTCCGAGTGGGAGAGACGCAGTCGAGGCGAGTGTACTCCTACTACTTGGTCTACTTACGATCCTTCCCAGGCGGGTGACTATACTCCTGCCAGTTTTGCTGATAATTATCGAAGCGAAACTGCTACCAATGGTGACCTTGATGGCTTTGCTGCTAGCCCTCATCGCCATAAGACTCTTCCTGAGGGTGTCAAGAAACTTTTATTGGACAAAGATCCCGAGGGGAAAGGTTCCAACAGGCATGTCCGTCATACTAGCGACGTGGCTTGGGACCGAGTTCCTTTGGCTATTTCTGGTCCCCTTCTGAGTGGCAATTTTCCTGCTCCGGCCGAGTCTTATCCCTTCTGGATGGTCAATGACGATCGAGTAAGTGTGTTTCCCTGCTCTTGATTTATCTGATCGGCTCGAGAGACTCGGTAGGGCGATGTTTTGATTTTTGTGTTTTTGCGGCCCGAGTCCCGTAACGTTCCTTCGAGTCTCTCGTTCTTCGAAAAAGGGATAGGGTTCTAGCGCAGGAGCCAAGGAGGAGACAGGGAAGGTAAAAAATATACTGCTTATTCTTTGCAGTACATGTACTTGCCCCTATTTGTTGCCTTGAATGGTTCTAACATTGGCTCATGCGCAGAAGTTGAGGGTCGATAAAGCTGGAGGTGCTTCGGCGAGGGATGGTGAGGATTTCGAGGATCGGCTGCCTTTATCGCATTTCATGATGAAGTCGCCTCAGAAAACTTCTGATGTTTCGTGTAAAGGGCAAGGAGACTAAGGGCGATCTATCCGTCCCGGAAAAAACTGTGCCCCAGCAGCCAGCTGGTAGAGGGATTGTTCTTGCCGAAGGTGTTGTGTATCTTGAGTCTGATGGTGACGATAATGATGATCTTTTTGATGGAGAGGATGAAGCCGATGGTGATGAAGAGGAGCCGAAGCAATCGGAGAAGTCTGGTGGAGATAATGTGGTTACTCAAGAAGAAGAGAACACCACTTCTGGGGGCGAATTTCTAGAGCCTCTTTCTCATGTGGTTCCTAATTCAGGGAGTAGCACCTCTTTTACTGTCTCCGGCCCTATGTGCAATTCCCTTGGAGCTCTTATTTCTCATGAGTTTGCCTCTCTGTCGGATGAAGATAAGATCAAGGATGTCTCGTTGTATGACGCCGGCCTGAAGAGTACCTTCGACCTGCTGGTGAGTTATGTTGATTAGGTTATGCATTCATGTTACAGAGTAAATGCTAATGCTGTTGGTGCTTGTAGGATATCAATCGCTCGTTGTTAAATGCTGCCATTCAGCGCAAGGAGGTCGCCGAGAGAGAAGGTCTTCGTCTCTTATTACAACAAGAGCGCGAGCGATCCCGGGGACTGGAGAAGCGACTAGCCGAGACCCAAGGTAGTTATTTAGCTTTCGAGTGTTTATGATTGATTATGTAGTGCCAATATCCTGAGTTTAGTACTGCCTTCCTAGCCGAAACTTCTAGTGCGGAGGCCGATGATGCCACGAGATATCGCTTGTTGAAGAGAGAAACTAATATAGAACGGGATCACGTTTCGAATTTACAACAGAGGATTATGAATAAGGATGATAAAATCGATCGTCTGGAGACCGAGATTGAGGGTCTTCAAACCCAATTACATCGTTACGAGACTTTTGAGTATGTTCCCGAGGAGATTGATAATCTTAGGGCGAGCTTAGCTCGGTTCCAAGGTGTCTCCGCCGATAAAACACTGCTGGCCGATAACTTAGAAAGTCAGTGTGGCCGGTTAAGGCTTCAGGTTCGAGATTTGCATGCAGATCGCCTTCGGATTCTGGGGGAGAAGAATGCTGCCGGGAAGTGTAGTCAAGAATCCCTTGAGAAGCTTAGAGAGTCCAAGAAAGTTTCTGAGGAGTTGGAGTGGGTTTGCGCTCAATTATCAGGTTTGCAGATAGCACACTCTCGGCAGAGAGCCGAATGGAGTGATCATAAGAAGTATTGCCCCTCCAATGAGTTTAACGAGCAACGATATCTAGAACTTTCCTCTAAGATATCTTCCTCGAGTGTAGCTTGTCCGAGTCTCAAGAGATCATAGAGTAGTCACCCCTTTACCGGGAAGGTGGTGTGCCTTGTATTGCGTTTTACTTGTCGTTGGTCTTAGTCTTCGTTATTATGTGACTGACTGCTCTCGTGTTTTGGCAGCCGAGCAAAGGAAGGTGGCATCGTTGGAAGAGTAGATCTCCCGATTGAAGGGAAAGGAGGTGCAATTGTTGGCAAGGGAGTCTCAACTACTCGGGCAGGTGGCCACTGCTGAAGCGGCATCGACGCAGCTGACACATGATCTTATTACTGAAAAGGCGAAGTTTAACGATGAGCTTGTCGCGAAGGTCAAAGTCGGTGTGAAGGCGGTACTTGATAAGAAACGAGCCGATGCTGCTGCTAAGAGGGCGGTTCCGGGGTTAGTTCCTCCTAAAGAGTAAGCTTGTCTTTTGTAGCGCTGCGTCGCTGTTTTACCCTTTGCCATGGGTTGTAATCCGCTCGAACACCTTTAGTTTCTCGTACAATTTTTTAACGGGGTGATGCGTCGCTAATTTGGTTGTTTTTCTTGCTTTCTGACATTACTATTCATGTTACCGTTCTTATTTATGTTATGCCGATGACGTATGGTTTATTTGTACGACTAAGTTATGTATACCTGCATAAACATGAGTAGATCGGTTAATCGTGAATGCCGTTTCTGTCGAACACTCTCAACAGGGAGGGTCACCGGGCCCAATGTCATGTACCGATTGAGGTATCTCATAACTGTCTTTCAAGATCCAGTAGCAGGGTAGTTAGTACTTCCTAGTTTCTATGGGATCGATATCCCAAGAAGTTATCAATTAACTTTCTTGGGCAAGCGATTTCGGCCACTTGCGAGGGGAGTAATGTTGTCTGCTCGATTGACGAGTACTCATGCCTCGATAATCGGCCACTGGTTTCCAACCACCAGGGCCCTAAGGCTACCTCGGCACTTGCACAATGCCATCGCCACGGGTTCGAAACGACCATTTAGACGCAATTGTCACATTTCCAACCCCACGTGGCCTTTCAAGGAAATAGCTGACAATGTATTATACCTGTTCTTAGGGGTGATATAGCTTTAGTCGTTTAGCATTCCATGGTCGTGGTTCGGGTGTTCCGTCCGATTTTAGTATCTTGTATGCTCCTTCACCGACCTTCTCGACAATGGTATAGGGTCCTCCCCACCGTGCTGCTAGCTTTCCGCCCTTTTTGTCACGTTAATATTTGGGTAGGTCCTTTAATACCAAGTCCCTCGGTTGGAATTCTCTTGGTCAGACCCGCTTATTATATTCTCGTTGTATTATTCACTGGTAATTTTCCATCTTTTGTAGGGCCATCTCTCTTGTTTCTTCTAGATCGTCGAGCTTGGCCAAGATGAGATCTGCCGATATGTTTCGCCTCCATGCCTCGGTCCTTGTTGTAGGTATCATCGGATTTGTCGGAAGGATAGCTTCTGTTCCATATGTTAACATGAAAGGTGATAACCCAGTCTCCTCTCTGCGAGTTGTCCTATATGCCCACAAAATGTTGTAAAGCTCCTCGCACCATTCTCCGTATTCTCCATCAAGCTTCTTTTTCAAGTTGTCGGCGATGGTTTTGTTTGTGATCTCGGCTTGTCCATTACTCTGGGGGTAAAGGGGTGTGGACTTGCTCTTTCGGATGTTGTAGGTATTGAATAGCAAGTTGATATTCTTACCTTGTAGATGTTTTCCATTGTTCGAGACGATTGCTGCTGGTACTCCAAAGCGACATATGATGTGTTCCCAAATGAATCGAAAAACATCCCTATCCCGGATATACTTCAATGGGGCGGCCTCTACCCATTTAGTAAAGTAGTCGGTAGCCACGATCAAGTATTTTCTCTTCCCCGATCCGACGTGCAATGGTCCTACAATGTCGATCCCCCATTTGGCGAAAGGCCATGGACTGATTACTGAGTTTAGCGCCACTGCTGGTGCGTGTATCTTTTTTCCGAATTTTTGACACTCGTCACAGATGAGGGCCATATGCTTTGCATCCTCATTCATGTAAGGCCAGAAATATCCCATAGTCTTGGCTCGTGCTGCTAGGCTAGGCCCGAGCTGTGGTTTCCCGCGGCCCCATAATGCAATTCGTTCAAGATAGTATGCCCCTCTTCTTTACTCGGGCGCCTTAATAATGGTCCAAGGTATGATTTTCTGTACAGAGTGTCGTCTCAGAGCTCGTATGCAGCTGCCTTGCTCTTGATTTTGTTGATCTCGGGTCGCCCCTTGGGCAGTTTTCCTATTTCAAGATACTCGTGGATCGGTTTCCGCCAATCATCGGCCTTATACTGATCGGTAGTGGTTTCTGCTACATGTGCGCTAATGTCTACCATCTCAGGCACTGAAGGCATTAAGATTCTCATAATTATGATGCCCTCAACACTTGCATCCGTTAGCATGGAAGCGATGTATGCTAGGGCGTCCGAGTGGCGATTATCTTTCCTACATATGTGCCGGAACTTGATAGTTGGTATTTGGCCGATGTAAAGTTGGGCGATCTCCCAATATTTTTGTAACAGGGGATCATGTATAGCGTACTGCCCGCTGATTTGTCGGATGACTAGCTGAGAGTCACTTGTTAATCTTACGTCTTGAATTCCCATCTCCACTATCAGGCGCAGAGCATGTATCACTGCTTCGTATTCCGTGACGTTATTGGTTGCCTTAAATTCGAGTCTAAACGAGTGGACCATCTTTTTTCCTTTTGGCGTCGTGAAGACCAATCCTAGGCCTGACCCGTCTTTATTTGATGATCCGTCCACAAAAACTTCCCATCGTGTCGGGTTACATGTCTCGAGTAGGTCGGAGGGTCCTCTTGGTCTTCCTCCATTCCTGGGATGTCTTCCACTTCATCTTCGTTGCTCAGGGGGGAGTCTTCCAGGAAGTCTGCCACTGCCTGCGCTTTAACTGCTGTTCTCATTTCATAGAAAATATCGAATTGCTTGACCTGTGCGCTCCACTTGGAGATCCGCCATGATCTGGCTGCATTGTCGAGTACTGATTCTATGGAGGATTTGGTGAGGACCCGAATTTTGTGGGTTTGGAAATACGTCCGAAGCTTTTGAGTTGTGAATACCAGTGCTAATATCAGTTGCTCGATTCTGGTGTAGTTCCTCTCCGCTGGGTTCATAGTTTTACTTATGAAATACACCGGCTTTTCTTCCCCTCCTATGTTCTTGAATAAAACGACGCTAATGGCGTAACTAGTCGCCCCTAGGTATAGGGTTAGTACTTCCTCGGGCTCGGGCCTTTGTAACACCGGCAGGCTCGCGAGATGCTGCTTAATTTTCTGAAATGCCACCTCGCATTCCTCGGTCCACTTGAACTTTTCTCCTTTCCTTAATGTCCCGAATAAGTCTTTGCACTTGTCGGATGATCGAGAGATGAATCTCCCCAAGGCTGCCAAGTTCCCATTTAACCGTTGTACGTCCTTAATTGTCACGGGTGATGGCATTTCTACTACTGCTCGGATCTTATCTGGGTCTGCTTCGATACCTTTGTCGATAATTATGTATCCTAGAAACTTGCTCGAGGTGACCTAGAAAGTGCACTTAGCAGGATTCACCCTCATCTTGAATCTTCTCATAGTTTGAAATATATCTCGGAGATCGCCGATGTGGTTGGTGGCCACCTTGCTTTTGACCAGCATGTCGTCCACATATACCTCGATAGTGTTATGTATTTTATCTTCGAACATATCTTCTACTAATCTTTGGTATGTGGCGCCTGCGTTTCTCAGTTCGAACGGCATTTTGGTGTAACAATATAACCCTCTGGGTGTGAAGAACGATGTATGCTCTTGGTCCTCATGGGCCAAGGGGAACTGGTTGTACCCCGAGTACCCGTCCATGAGTGTTATTGCCTTGTATCCGACTATGGATTCTACTAGCTGATCTATCCGGGAGAGGGAAGCTGTCCTTCGGGCAAGCTTTATTCAAGTCGCTGAAGTCGATGCAGACGCGAACACCTCCATTCCTTTTGGGGACTATCACCATGTTAGATATCCATTGTGGGTATTGGGCTTTTCGAATGATTCCTGCTACTTGTAACTTTTTTAGTTCGGCCTCCACCGCTGCTTGTAGCTTGGGTGCAATTCTTCTCATCTTTTGTCGGATCGGCTTTACCTTGGGGTCTATTCTCAAGTGGTGTGAGCAGATTTCTGGGTCAATTCCTTCCATATCGTGCATTTGCCAGGCGAATACGTCCATGTGCTCTTTCAAGAGAGTTATCAGCTGCTTCGTCTGTTCGTCCGTTAATAGAGACCCTACTCTCACCATTTTAGGCTCTTCCTCAGTGCCTAAGTTAACTTGTCGGGTGGATTCTAAGGCCAAGAAATTAGGCTTTGGTTCGTCGACTATTGTCGGCTCCTTTGATTGCTATAAGATCTCCTCCTTGTCAGCTTCGTAGGTGGTTATGGCCTGTGATATTACCTTTTCTAGCTCTTCCCCTGATTTTATTTCCCTAGCTTTGTTCTTTTCATGTCGTTTCCTTGATCGTCTTTCTTCATTCTGCTGGATGTCGACTTGCACACATTGTCGCGCCGCCTGGGGATTACCCAATACCTCCACTACCCCTCGATAGGATGGAAACCGCAATCTTTGGTGGTAGGCCTAGGCGACCCCTTTGATTCCCGCCAACCAGGGTCGGCCAAGGATCGCTTCATAAGGCGACACAACGTCGACCACGCAAAAGGTGGTGAGTGTGTCTAGAAACCCTTCGCCGTCCGAGACTCTAAGGGTGACTTCTCCTTTTGGTACCGTCACTGTACCGTTGAAGTCGTAGATTCGATAGGTCGACGGGATTAGGATGTCATCGGACAGCTCCATTCTTTTTAAGGTGTCGTAAAATAGGACCTCGACTGAACTGCCACTGTCCATCAGTATCCTTCGGACACCCCATTCTTCAATGAGTAGGGTTATCATTAGGGGATCCCCGTGTGCTTGTCCATTTGACGGGACGTCCTTCGCCGAGAAAGTGATTGGCTGCATCATCCAAGATTCCATGGGCGGAGTTTTGGCCACACTGAATATTTCTTTTCCCGCCCGATCTCTTTTGTGGATCCTTGAAGTGATGCTGGTTCCTAGATCAAACCCCTGAGTTGCCGAGTGCGAGATGGTGTTGCAAGCAAACTGGGTACCACGATTGATCCTTATCTGATGCACTGGTGCGTCGGGATGAGCTGGTATCAACGATGTTTTGACGAAATGCCGCAAGTATCCGTCTCGGATCAGGTGCTGGACGATATCTTTTACCTCTCGACAATCATTGGTGGAATGGCCACGGAACTGGTGGTAATGGCAAAATTCAGGATGGTTCCTTGTTTCGTCGAACTGGACTCCCCTAGTCTTCGGGTATCGGATATCGTTTCTCTTTTTGACTTCCTTGAATATTTCTTCCAATGATGCATTTAACGGAGTGTAAGATCTGGGTTCGTGGCGAGGCTTCTTTCCTTTCTCGACCCACATTTTCTTGTTTTCCCCATGATGTTGTGTGCTCGGCCTTTTCTCAGATCACTTTGGAGCTTCTCGTGGGGTTGCCTCTAATGTAGCGCTTGCTTCTTGTATTCCTCTATCTTGCGCTCCTTCTTGTATTTCCTCTAAGGCGATGTAGTATTCTTGCATCTTCCTGATTTCCCTTAACGTTTTAGGCTTATCGGTGTGCATTGCTACCCAAATGGGATCTGACTTCCCTAATGAATTTTCGAAATCGAATATCTGTTGATCGACCGACACCTTTCCGATGTCCGTACATAACTTTCTCCATCTGTCCGTTAGAGAGCGCAGCGGTTCCCTGAATCTTCGTGCAAGCGTAAAGAGCTTATTAACTCTTGGCCGAGCTATACTATTATGCATGTAAGTTTCAAGGAAGGTTTCCACCAGGACTGCATAATTTCCAACGGATTCATCGGGCAGGGTGTAGAACCAGCTCTTTGCCTCGCCCTCCAAACTTGCTGGGAAGAACTTGCACATGACCACATCGTAATTCTTCCATTGTAACAAGGACATGCTGTACATTTTGATGTGCTCTCCCGCGTCGCCCGTGCCGTCAAACCTGTATGGGAAGATCGGCAACGTACACTTGGGCGGGAAAGGAGTCCGATCCAATTCCTTGGTAAACGGCGTCTTCTGTGCTTCGCTGATTACTTCTGCTAACTTATCGTCCTCGTTGTTTCCTGTCATTTTCTTGACCATCTGATCAAGTTGTTCGATCTTTTGTTTGGTTGTCGCATCCGTACCCTCATTAGTTGCCTCTTCCTCGGTCGAAGAATCCTCGGCTGGCCCATACCCTCCCCTTGATCGATTAGGGTCGGGTATGCGTTCTCGGCTCGGGGATGGGGGTGGGGTATTTCCCGATGGGGTGTGATTTATAGAAGCGCCTCGGCGCGACGACCCTCTTGACCCCGCTCTCCTGTTGCGGAGTCGGTAGTTTTCATGTTCTAAGGCTAGGTTTCTTCTTTGCAGCTCTCTCATAAGGTCTTCTTTCCTTCTTTGGCTTTCCAATATAGCGAGTAACATTGGGTCGGTACTTTCATGGCTAGAGTGGCCATTCACTTGGTTTCCTACTACATTGGGGGGTGCAGTTGGAGGTCTTGTCGAGGGAACAACGGGGGGAATGATTGGAGCTACGGGATGATCGGCTGCCGCTGGTGGGATGTCTTGGTCGAGGTCGCCCCGTGCTAAGTGCACTCGCCTAAGCCTCTCACCTTCTCGTTCTAATTCACGCTGGTACTCTGTCGGTTGTCTTTCTCGCCCTCGCTCCTCCTGTATAGTCTGCACTTCCTCTTCTTCCTCAGTATCCGATGCAGTTCTTCCGTCCACCATGTCCCCTTGCATTATCTGGCTTAGGTTGATCCTCAGTATCCTAGGTGGGAGATCGTCGTCTCGGCCTAAATTGACCTCCTCGTCGACGGTAGCCATGCCTTTGCCTAGTGCCTGAGTCTCGTCCTGGTTATTTTGCCGATGATCTTCGTGTCGGGAATCCGTGAGTCCTTCTTGTACACTAGATCCCGATGTGACTCGGTTCCTAAGGATCCTACTCGTCCTGGAGGTACTCGCCATTACCTTCAGTATTGCCCTTGTTCCTCGGCTCGCCCGTCCGTCCGTCCCTACCTATGTCAGCAAAGAACACAGCACTTACTTCGAACCGTTTTCGAAAAGGTTAAGGATGAAGTACAACAGTTCTGCTGTGTAAGGTGAAAAAAGTTTTCTCAGTACAATTCCATTTATGCTAGCATGTTGATCTCAACAATCAAGTGGGTTTGACCGCAAGAGGACAATTTTTTGAAAAGTTGTTTCCACCCCTCACTTTTGGTACTTTGCCTACGCATTAATCACTATTTGTCCTGACATTCCTTGCGCCAGAAGTCATTAATCATCCGTATGTCAGGTCGGAAGATTTCTTTCTTGACTATGGTTTGACGATACGATAACCTTTACCGATTATCGTGCTGATCATCTACTGATGTTGTGTGGCTTTTAGCGTAGGATTAAGATGAGGCTTAATAATGAAGCGCCCACTAAACTCCTTCCAGCCGTAGTTTCCGGAAAACTAAACTCGATGACTTCGAGTTAGTCTTGCCTCTACCATTGTCATGCTTTGTTTTAACTAACTAAGAAGATCTGAACAACGACATAACGTTTCAACTTAGCTTCTACCGGTCATCAAAGATGATTCATTCGGAAGCTTTTGAGATGTTACTACATTTTATCTTAGATCGGCGGCAAGGCGACCTTTGACCAGAAATGCTTTACCCCAACGAAAACATTTACCTTTACATAATTAGTCAAACTTATTCGACCGGAATCCCTTATTCATAAGGTAAGAGATCTCCTGGCTCTTATTTGATGGAGTTAAGACGATGAAGATAACTAAACAAGTTTTTCCTTTTAAACTAAATTTCTGTGAGCTTTTCATAAACTTAAGTAAGTAAAAACAAAGGTAACAACATTGTGCTTTTGACCACAAAGGTGAACTTGAAACAACAAACCTAGCAGCCCCCGGATTTTAACCATTAGAGATGAGAAGAAAATAGGTCAGCGATGTGGAATTTTATTCTAGCTTCTACCAACATCAAAAGATGTTATTTCGGGAGCTTATTGATCTTCTAATAACTCTCTTAGACGACTTAAGCAAACAACCTAGTTTAACGATTTAATCTTGGCGACTTAATTCAAACGAAAGACAAGAAAATAGAACGATCCTACATCAAAACTCAACAAGGTTTTGCTAAGAAAATAAAGACAAGAAAAACTCGCAAGATTTGCCTATCAACACTCTTAACCAAAAGAGTTTCTCCGTTAGCTTCAACTAACACGCAAGGTGACTTAGGAGCTTGGATTTCTCTATTTTGGTAACCGATTTCAAGGTATCCGAAGATGTTACATGGTCCCCTTAGTCGGCTTGAGAATGTAGATGTAGAAAATCCTACTACTACATCCAAAGGATTTCAAACGTATGCAAAGAAGTAAATAAGCAAAAGACATAGAAGAACGCAAGGTGTACGTGGTTCGGCATGATTACCTACGTCCACGGGGATGAAAGGATGATCTTATTACTTCACACAAGTTTACATGGATGAAATGTTCTCAACAATATTCTATCTCTTCTCTCACTTACTTCTCAATTGCCTATCTTTACTTCTCTACACGATCTCTATTTATAGTTACAGGTGGTGATACATCGATATTACAGTGTTAGGCCTGGTGTAGCTTCCTGGATGGTCTTCTCGATCGGCTAGCTGATGCTTCGGTCTATCTTCCCCTTTGCTCGAGTCGAATCATCTAGCCGAGTAGTGTCATCACCCGATGTCGTTCGTTTGATGGAGATGATCGACGTCTCCCTTTAGATTCCTGGCCGAGTCCCACTTTGACCGAGTTTTTCTTATCTCTTCACCAACTCTGTCAGTGCATTAACTACTCTCGAATCTGATGAGCATTACATCAGAACCTTTCTTTTCCTTCATGTCGTCCTCTCGAGCTGTCTCCATTCCTCTTTTCTCGCGCCCAGATCTGATGAGATGACTCAGTGCTTCTAGTGCTTGCTTTTCTTGGTACACCCTCGGCCAGGATGGTTCCACCTGTCCCTGTGGATTATTTGCACCTACAACTAATTTAGGCAAAGAAGCAAAATTTTAAGAGAAAATTCATGTGTGTAGAGTACCTTTTATAGGCCTGGAACTATAGCAGACAAAGCTATAAACCTTTGGTTAAGCTTCTCTCTTCTCTTCCTCTCCACCATTACATGCTCTTTAGTAGAGTGTGAGTTATTTGCCATAGCAGCAGCAGTAGTAGTCCTCTTTCTTTTCAACCCTTGCTGTTTGGACGCAGAGTTGGCGTTCATGTAAGGAACATCAGATGGGAGCATGCATCGTGTTTTTGACATGACCACTTACATTTCCACAGATCTGAGCTGCTTGATGAGTATCTGTAGGCGAGCGCTGACTAATTTTACCGAAAGAAATAAAGTTGGATGGAGAAGAAGTCTCGGGAGCAGTCGATGTGCGCTTATTATTGTGATGAGCAGACCCTGTACTCCTACATGAATTCCAACTATCGGTAGTTTGGAGTTGATTTGCGGATCTATGATCAGCAGGAGTTTCCATAAATGCTGCTGGGTAAGTTGAAAAGCTCTGGTTATAGGAAAAAGATTGTCTAGTGAAATATACTCCAAGTACTGCAGCTGCTATTTGTAGTGCACCGATCTCATCGGCTATGGTGTTCATATATGAATATTGGTTGATAAATGTTTGATCCTCCATTAATCCCTCCACAAAATATAGAAGAAAAAGAAACACGGACATCTGATCTTAGAGACGAGGACTAGCTAGAAAGGGCGAGCCATACGAACTAGTAAATAATAAATGATAAATATACCATGTCTGATAAGCACTGATGGACGAGATCACCATAGAAACGAATTGCGATCTTTTGATTAGTTTAATGCTGTACTTTTTATTCGTAAAACTAGTATGGAACCGTGATATGCACCGGGAACGATGGCTCTTGGCCCACGGGGCTTCACCCCGCACCCGTCCCAGAAGGGGTCCAAAAAAATCGATTATCATTTGGTGGATAAAAGTTAAAACCAAATCCACCAACTATATATTGTTTAAACTATTGGAGATTACAGAATCCTCTTCAAAAAAATATTTTTGAAAACTTATACAAACATTTTAAATTAGTATTTTCTTGACATTGCCAACATCAATATTATTGGTAGTAAAATGAAAAATCTTTCTCACTATATGATTGTATGAAAAAAACATTATATTGATATAAAATATATTGCTCATTTCCAAGCATATGAAGTGCTTATCGTCGAAGAAGATGTAGTTAAAGAAATACATTGATATACTCTTCTGCAGATAATCATCTATTTGTGTTTAGAATCAAGCAGTCAACTCAACGACTCTTCCAGGTTCCAACTTATTGTAGTTAGGAGAATACCCTTACTCACTACATAGGTACGATATCTGATATTAAAGAAACTGATTTATTTATTTTTACAATATACTTATACAAAATAGATTGTTAACTTTGAATATTGTAAAAAATATGAAGTGCTTCCCGTCAAAGATGGTGTAATCAAACATATTCATGTATTGTTTAAAATGTTGGAGTAAATAAATCTCATTACAGAAAATACTTTTGAAAACTATACGAACCTTTGAAATCACTAAGTAGTGGCAACATCAGTACTATTAGTAGTTAAATGAAAACATTGATATCTGATATTAGATACACGGGAAAATAATAGGATATTAGTATAAAATAGATTGCCAACTCTAAATAGTGCAAAGCATATGGAGTACTTCTCGACAAAGAATATGTAATCGAAGAAATGCACAAATAGATTTTCCCTTCAGAAATCATATATTGGCATTTATACTCAAGCGGCCAACTCAATTGCTCTTCTATGATCCAACTTCTTGTAGTTAAATGAAAAATGACACCCACTATATAGGTATCTATTTATGGTATTAAAGACACTAACAACAAAAAAAGATATTAATATCAAATAGATTGTCAGCTTTGAATATTGAAAAAATATATGAAGTGCTTCCCGTCAAAGAAGATGTAATCAAGGAAATGCATTGATATATCTTTCTTTAGAAATCACATGCTTTCTTTAACAATCAAGCGTCCAACTCAACTACTTTTCCATCCTCTAACTTCTTTTATTTAAATGAAAAATCACACTCTTTATATAGTCATATCGATATCTGACATTAGAGACACTTTACAAATACAATATCTCGTTGTAAGAATGCGAAATAAATTCTTAGCCTTCCAATTAAGATTTTGGCTATCCAGCGGCCACCCATAACAAACAATGGGAGTCTTTTTTTCCAATGGGTAATAACCACACACCCAATCTGCACCTCATGTCTCCTTACAAACCATATAACACCAAGTTCCAATGGGTAAAAAAAAAAAAGTTCCACTGAGCGTGATGAGGAGTATCCCCCATTTATTTATGTTGGACTTCACCAGGCTCTCGGCCTAACGGTGGTTTCATTTATTAGTTGGTATTTTTAAATTAACAATGGGAACCAAATTCACCAATTTTAACTATTAAGTGTTGGAGATCAAAAAAATCGTCCAAATCAAAATAAATTTAAAAAATAAACATTTCCTTTTAATTAAAATTGTCTGATATATTCGAATAAGATAAAACATAAACTCGACATGATAATATCATCGTGCTCTGCTATAAATATTTTTTTAATAATCACATCCAAGTTTTGAACTTCATCCTCCACTTCATTATCATTTTCATTTAACTCAAGTAATAGAGGTATGTTGTCATCGCCGTCAATTTGTTTACCAAGTCTCTCTTAAACAATATCTGGAGGTTTTCTTTGCCTGAAGTAGATATTGTTTCTACAATTTGGTCCCGATAGATATTATTGTTAGATTTCCAAAAAACGTTGAAAGATTATGTGTACTATAGGGTAGTTGGGCATATATCTTCTTAATATATGTTGATACTTAAACTTAATTTCGGTTTCAGTTTATGGATAGTCATGAATTATAGAATGAACCCGTGCACTACGGGTTAAATGATTTTGAGTGAAGATGTCCATTACAAATATGTATAAGCTTTGTAATGTGAAGTTAAACATCATGTAAAGCATTCCAATAGAGAAAAATATAATATAAAGAAACTTGTGAAAAAATCATCTCCTTTGTTCTGTATAAGAATGACACGCTTCTAAATTGATTCTTTTCATCTTAAGGTTGCAGCTGTTTACCTGTAAGTGCACCTGTACTAATAGGAATGATCTAATTGAATTAGCAAACCTAAGAGAATGTCTAATGTGAATGCAGTTTGGACAAATCATTGATTGAAATTCCAACTTATATAGTTATGATATGAGCTGTCACTTCAACCATAAACCGTACAACAATGTAAATGAGCATATACAGCACATTAACCTGTTTGAAAGCATATTATAAGTGAATAAAAAAAACATCCATCACTCGCTATTAGTTATTTATTTCCTGCAAGGAATCATCCAGCTGACCATAGAAATCCATCAAACTTTAAAAGGAATAAAGACCAAAGAAAAGCTTCCACTAATTTCACTATGTTGGCCCAATTTGTATAAATATACACCAATTCAAATTTAGAGTTAACGATTCCCAGTTGAGTTTAAAGATCACTTATGTACACTTTGAAACTAAGGATTTTCTATCTTATGGTACGTAAATAAAAAAAACTTTATTTTGATTATCTAAGAGCTAAGTCTGTTATTAATACTCCTATTAAATCATTATCGTAAAAGGTTACTGATATTGCAATATTGTTTGATCTTTATCAATTATGATTAAAGCACATGCGAAAGTCAACATAATTTAATAGGGTAAAAACTAATAAGAGAAAATAAAGAAAATGATCCTACTTATAATATGAATGTCAAGTTCATGCAAGTAATTAAAGCATGTGCCACGACATGGTCAGACCTCGAAGAAGGAAGCACCCCTTTATCTACAACATTACAAAGTGAAATGAGATCCACAAAAAAGAAAGGATAAAATTGAAAAAAAAAATGCAATGCTAACGTTTTCTAAATAAAGTTACACTATTAATATTTATTGAAATATGTTACATGCCTTCCAAATTCCATTAATACCTACTTCTATTGACGTAATCCTCCTCCTTTATTGTGCTCATGTACTGATCTATGAATGAGAAAGTATATGTTTTTGAGAATCTACTTTCACTTTTCGCATAATCAACACATATATTTACCTATTTAAAATTTAAAATAGTTGATAATTATAAAAATTATATGGCGTCACATTATGCAGACAACGAAAAAGCATACGGTGCGCCTTATCCATAAATAAAACAACACACCTAGCCAATCTCTGTCGGTTACGAATTTAGACATCCTCCCCTACAAAATCAAAATTAGTAAAATGGATATAAGACGAAAATCCATAACCATGTGAAAATAAACAAAAAAGAAATGAACAAACCCCAATTCCCAAAAACAATTGGTCCAAAAATTATGATAAGGAACCAAACCCTTATTTATGTCTTGTTTGAATTGAGAAACTATTACTGACAAAACGGGGAAAACAGTTAGAAAATGAGTGAATAAGTAAAAAAATAAGAACATCCTGGAGAAACTAAAAGAACATCAAAAATACAGATAAAACATAGAAAAAGAGTTTAACAAATTGATAAAGAAGAGAAAATAAGACATGATAGAATGATTTTACCAGGTAAACTTTTCCAAAAAAACGACGTCGGGATCTCCAACCACATCGTAATGTAAATAAAAACCATAAACATTAGTGGTACAAATCAACAAAAAACTTAAAAGAAGGGAAGACCAATTTTGCCTACATATAAACATTATATATTTTAAAATTTTGTACTTGCTTGTTATAAAGAAAAAATTATTTAGTGCTACTTATAATTTTACACACTTGACTAATGCAATTGTTGTAATTACTTTTTATAAGTCAATTCATTACTTTTGTTATAAACCGTTCTCGAAGAAAACAACAACCTAGGAATGCAAATAAATTGGTCTTCATATATTTAAATTGATAAAGAAAAAAAAATTCGTGAGAAAATAACAACCTAAGAAGACCAATTTTGCCTACATATAAACATCATATATTTAAATTTTGTACTTGCTTGTTATAAAGAAAAAATTGATAAGAGAAAGAAAAAAACAACAACCTAGGAATGCAAATAAATTGTGACACTTGAATAAGGGTACATACCATCGGAATCAACTAACATTGCTCCCCCTTTGTTGTGATTTTCTTCAAAAGTCATAGTCGATATCTTATGTGCGTTACTTCTTTTTTCACAGAAACTGAAAGTACGTGGTTTATGTAGGAATGAAGATTGATTTGCATCCTTTATATAAATGATGGAAACTTGGTTCCAAAGAAAATCTTTAAAACTGTTATGGAATTAATTACAGTTATATGGCGTGCTATGAAGAAAATAGGGATGAAAAATGATTTTCATCCTTTATTAACCATTGGCTTTGTTTTTATTAGTAAATTATCGGTATTAATGGAACTTGTTAGATTGTGTTGAGGTAAATAATTAGATTTTCTTTATATATTAATGAAAATTGTTAACATAAATATTAATATTAATTAATATATATTGTTAGTTTTTCCTTTTTTAGATATTTATCATCAATACTAAAAATTAATATAGTTATTTATATATTTTTTTTCCTTTTAAAAGATTCAAAAAATATAAATCTTTTTTTATTCCGTAAATATGTTGATTTTTTTATAATTGATTATTTTTCTAAATTGTAGATATTTTATAATAATTACACGAATTTTTTTTTAGTCATAATTGTATGTAATTAATATAGTATTTTTTCTATTTTATGGATCTTTTACAATAATTACATGAAATTATAAAAGGTTATTTTATGTACATGAAATTATAAAAGATTATTTTAATCCATAAATTGTTTTTTTTATTTTAATCATAAATGTCCAAAATTATAATGTAGTATTTTCTTAATTGCTTGGATCTTTTACAATAACTAAATGAAGTTATAAAAGATTATTTTATTCCATAAACATGTTTAATTGATTTTTTTTTTATTTTAATCATAAATGTCTAGAATTAATATAGTAGTTTTTTTATTTTTTCGGTATCTAATAAAATTATTTAGTTACAGTAAAATATACTCTACTTTATCTAAAATAAATTAATCACGAATTATTACATAGCAGGCAAGCGAGCAACAAGCTGCGCCGCAAGCCCTTTTTGAATAGTTAACCCTATCCTCTTAAACACAAACTCTCTCGAATCAGGAGTCATGACATTACTGTGCATGACTCTTTGAACTCTCGCTAGAAATCCAACCGCCTCTGGCGCTAAATATCCAAAAGTGTCAAAGGCAAAGGGAATAAAAGCATGTCCATTATCAATACACGCCTTTCATGCTTCGCTATCTTACCCGAAGCAGCTTTCAAAGCTGCCTGTCCAACTGTGAAAGAGCTTTGTCCGATGCCTACTAATGGAGAAACCCCAGTAAGATCAACACACGCATGTTTTCCGTTGGCCCACCCAAAAATAAGAACATCTGCTGGCCTGAGTGTTGATCTCCCTTCAAGAGGATCAGTCAAAAAGTTGATCGGCGCCTCTTTCTTTGCTGAAATACCAGCCCTCCATAATACATCATATAAGATATAACTCACATGATCATGTCTATATTTAAAGCCAGGGTCTACCTTACAATGAACTGCATGTTCCCCGTATGCGTCTAAGCATCCTGTAATGCAAGCAGGGCACCGAGAATCAGTAGGGTATAGGGGAATCATTAACCTGTATTTAAGGATGGACCAGGTACTCCAAAGGGGACATCTTTCGCCCAAGGCCCTCAATCGGGATAGCAAGAAGAAAATCCTGCGCATGTGTTGCTTGTAGGCAACTAAAAGCGCCGTCATACGTCCAGAAAACCCATAAACCCTACCCATATCTTTAACAACTTTACCAAAAAGAGTACTCGCCAGGTTGCTTTGTGCTTTAGGGGGGGCGGTGTCTTTATTGGTAAAACTACTAAAGTCCTGGTCGGGCAGAGTTTCTTGTAAGGTTTTCAATGCCATATAGAAATTATCGCCATACCTTCCACTCCACTATCCCTGAGTATGTGATCTTGCAAACCCCAAGATTGCACACGTGATGCAAGAAAAGCGTATTGTGATGCTTCCTTAGCCGTGTATAACCCAAGGCCTCCATATCAAATAGGCAATGTAACTAGTCTCCATTGCAACTCTCCGAAAAACGGACCTCCACAAACGACAATTCCCTCTATCGCCTCCCTTAAGCCTCTATCAAAAATATCTACTGCCTCTGTAGTGTATCCCAGGAAACAAATGCGAAGCCCAAAGAGCAACTTAGAAATGCCCATACATGCACGCAGAAGTAATAACTCACACTGAGGATCACGTAGACTGGACAAGATCTGCATTAACTTCACTGCCTTCTCTGCTCTCCTGATAGCAAGCCCTTTCAAAAACTCATCATTAAGGCTGACTGCACCACCTAAAAGTTTGACCCCATTGACTGGACTTGAGATCTCAGCAGGAAACATCCCATCCCTTACCTTTCTTCCATCACAAGAGGGCCAAAAGATTTCGGTTTTTTTCAATATAAGTCCCAACCGAGACCCCTCTGTCTGAACGACAGTAAGTGCTTGCGCTACTTCGACAGTGTCACCAATAATAGTACCATCATCAAGATACCAAGCCTGTAAGGATAACGTGCACTGCTCATTTATCTTCGTTATAAGCTGATGAAGCACCAAAGAAAACAACAATGGACCCAACGGGTCACCTTGTTGCACCCCTGTCGAAGAATAAATATGATAATCTCCCACATATAATCTTGCAGGTTGACCATACAAATATTCCACCCGTGGAGATATAGATGGACAAAGTCTACGAACCTCAAGAAGCATGGTTGTACGGTCAACTAGGTTGAAAGCGTTGGTGAAGTCTACAGTTAGCATAGTAAGACTAGGGTCTAAATGGTGCTTACCAACATACATGTTCACTGCAATTTTTCAAAATAAATATACGAATTAATATAGCAATTTTTCTAAACAATGAAGGCCGTCAGTCGCGTGTGTCCCACCAATCCACCCAATCTACACCACACATCGCCAGATCAACGAACCATATATAACGAAATTCCATCCGACGAATACGAATGGTTTCTCAATTAGACAATGAGAGCACGAGGTTACGCTCACCAGCCAATAGGAGGGAGGGTAAGCAGCACCAGTGCTACTTTTATTCTGGAGTGAGGGATGGTATTGAGTTTTTAGGTTATTGATATTTACAGTGCAAGATACGAAAAATGGTGGTAAGCGGATTGATTGATGGTAAAAATGAGTGGTACACAAGGATTAGGTAATAAACCTGATAATTTAATAACGTTATTTGCATCAATCATCTCCCCAATTGTGATCCACAAAAATTTCAGCTAACGAAAACTCGAGTGAATTGGTGTATGTCCTAATAACTAAATTCTCCCACGAAGCAAAAAAAATTATATGCGTGAACGGCAGGATTCGAACCTGCGCGGGCAAGCCTGTGTAAGCTAGAGTAGTAGTCACTACTCAGTGGCTGAAACCATGTCAGTAATAATAGCTGTCGGGTGTCCTTCGCCACAAGAATTTCCACTTTTCCTATACCAGCAAACAATCGTACTGTTATGCAGTTGACTAAATGGCGATAGGGTGTCCAGAATTTCGTGTATAGGTTTGCCAGCTTTTGTTGTTTAGCCCACATTAATGCAAACTCCTCAGCCGCTTGCCTATCTGCTAGAATGTCAAGCAACCATAAAAGGTATCGACTTCCAAATATATTTGGTTGTTCAATGTCTTACAGAAATAGCCAGCCTTGAACCTATTATCTGCAGCTTTCTTAAATAGTTTCAGCAGTGAATCTAAACAGCTTTGACATGAGGATAATATATTTTTGTTGTATCTTTCAGCAGCATTCACGTCACTAAGAAGTTTCACCACCAAGGATTTTCCCGCACATCCACCTTCATATCCATCAGTCTTAAGAACTACCTCCATGATGTGTTCAAGTGTGTCAGTAGAGGGACGCGATACAACCCACGGGACAGCTTCCAAGTATTTTAAACATGCATGTACGCATATCTGGAAACTGAGTAACTCAAGAACCTGCAAATCAAGAAGTAGAAGAATTTGCATTTACTTGGTGCTGAACAGAAAATTTTAGACGAAAAATTTCACATGAGACAGTACTGCAACACACAACTTCTAGCAGATAAATATTAAAAGACAATGGCTGGGAATCTGGGATGCAAGGGCAGTAATGCTTGTGGAGGGGCATTACTAACAGGCTGGAGACATTTTCACAAGGTACCGAGTAAAGGTTGCCAATGGGAGAGGAACCAAATGGCTGGATGTTCGGAATGGGGGACATCCCTCTCGAGCTGAAATTCCCAGATTTACTCGAAGTATCTAGGAACAAAACGGTGTGGGTTGCTGACTTCTATAGAGATGGAGCTTGGACATTGACCCTATGAGACGGCTCACGGATATGGAGATTCAAGAAACTCTGTCAACAACTAGCTGATGTTACTCCCAGTGATGAACAAGATACAATAAGACGATGGAGATGGAGATGGGAAAATGATGGCATCTTGTCTGTAAGATCGTGTTACAATGCAATCACCAGCTCGAATAACATCTCCCAACTTCCCTAGTGGCAAGATCCGGACTCCTTTAATCCCTACAAAGGTATCCATTTTTGTTTAGCTAATGAATCATAACTCCATTATGACTCAAGACGATCTCCGTCGTAGAGGAGGTACAACTCTTGTAAACAAGTGTGCTTTATACGAGGAAGATCTGGAGTCGATTAATTATCTTTTCTTGACCTGCAAATCTACTCATAAAGTTTGTGTGGCATATAAAGTGTATGTTTCTAGGCCAACACATTAAGGGTCTAACTGAAAGGCACACTGTGCTATGTAAGCTACTCCCTTTTGTCATATGGAAGGAGAGAAACAACGAGAGAAGCTGGAGACTAGGATAAGGTGTGAAGGCTACACTTCTAGGATAAGTCCGAATGTAGAATTCATAGGTCTAAGTTATCAGGATCATTTTAGGCACTGGGGGAGTGTAGTTAATAGGAGATAACCTCTCAAATTTTGTTGCAAAGAGCTTATCATCTATAAAAAAAAATGTTGTATCGATCAAAGAGAAAAACGGGAGTGCAAAGCATTCGCGGTCAGTAGACTCAGTACACAGCATTTATTTGCTGTTAATTACCACGAACACAATAACCAATTAAAAACATAAACATCATCATACTCGCATTCAATAATTGAAATTTGAACCCTACCGCTGCTGCTCCTCTAGCCAAAGGATCCGTGTTCAGCAAAAACGGGCGAATTAGAGATGCAACAACAACCAGGCAATCCATAATCATTGCTTGTAGAGAGTCGAGCTTACTCAAATTCCGCCCGCGGTATCTTACATAACCAATAAATAAAGCAAGAAACCCAATTAAACCAAGAGTTGGTATTGATTGATAGAATCCTAACATTTGTAGAATAGGATTAATTGCTAATCTTAAAACTGGGATTCTAGAAAGTAAATTTAATCGGTTTAAGAACGGGATGATATACACAAATGCTAGAATTAACATCTCTGTAGCTGGAATTTTTGGAGTAGTAGTATTTGCGAAAATGCTAGGCTTGCCATACAGACTGTTGTACTCTTTGTTGAAGAATATGCGAAGAAAAAGTTAGGGTTTTGTTGGGTTTTAGGTGAAAGAAATTGGAATTTGTAGTTCTGGGTGATTAGCTGGGGATTAGGGAAAGAGCAAGAAGCCCTGATTAGAGATGATGTGAGATTGCCAGCATGGACATAATGATGATTACTAGGATGGATTGCAGCAAAACGGAGCAGATGAACACAAGAAGAAGAAGAAGCCATAACGCTTGCTGCTGCCCTAATTTTGGAAAAATAGGAAAGAAATTTGCTATATTTCCCTACAAAAATTCCATCTTTTTTTTTAAGACGCCACTAACATTTGCAGTTGTACTATAAATGATGTTTAAACTCAAACCCATCATTGTGTTGTGTGATTTGATTGTTATATTAGGTTAGAAATCGAAAATTATGATTTACGTGTTTTGGCCAACGAAGGTCGTAGATGCATATCTTCCGAGCTTTTCATAACGACCATGGCTACATCAGAAATTTTTCCGGCAATGGCCCAGGTATTTTTCGACATACCTTCAGGCTAAATCTGATAGGAAGGGTATTTTTCAAATACCTTAGGCAACAATGGAAGGGTATTTTTTGAATACCTTACTTAGCCCCGATAAATTTTTATGTCATCTCTCGTATGTCAAAAAAACAAAAGTCGGCAAGGTCGACGATGAAGATCATGCTTCGGCCACTTTTGGGTTTGGGCGAGGGTCGGCGATGAAGATCTTGCCTACCACTTTCGTCGCAAGATGATCTTCATTAGTCGACCTTGCTGAGCTTTTCATACTTCTTAAGTCGAAAGTGTTGATTTATTCTTTGATTTTGAGTATGATTTCATATAACGATTCACAATCCCCTTTTTAAAAGTATTTCGGTTGTGTGCTTCATTTTACGTTCAAGAGATATTCTCAAAAAAAAAAAAAATCATCAAAATCATTCCACAAAGTTCAATCAAAAACAAAATTTCATAACTTGAAATTCATAAGTTTTAATCTATTCAATCAATTTAAACTTAACTAATTAATCTAATCAAAATTTTAGGGTTAATTAAACGAGGGCAATTTTGCCATTTTGAAAATATTTGGTTAAGGGGTGACCTCTTTTACTTCAAAATGACCCTATTTTGTCTCATTGGGTATACCCCAATTAGTATGGGTATACCCCAATCTCGCCAGGTTTTTTTAGTGGAAACTGAATTAAGTTGAATTATTGTCCCTCCTTTTGATGGGCCTTCACAAATATCCTTAGCAGACTTCATAAATATCCCTAGTGGCATAATTGAAATTACAATAAAAAAAAATATTTTTCAGGATCCCATTTTTAACCTTTATACCTTATTTACTTCTGTTGCTTCTTATCTTCTTTATTTCTCATCGGAGAAGAAACAATCGAGCTCACCACCATCTCCATCGCTCCATCGCTCTCTCACCACCACCATATTCATCGTTCCTAACACCAATAGTGATATTTATTAGCAGAGTTGATCAACATATTCGTTTTATTTTTAGATACGATACGAGAAAACTCAAGACCGATTTCGATTCATATTTTAGTTCATGAGATTCATATATAGATTGAAAGATCCCATTTCGATTTTTGGTAATTTCGAGTTGCGATATAAGTTTTTCATATTCAACTTACCTTAATCTCTATTACCCATAGAATCGATTTAAATTTCATTAACTTTTAATTTTGAATCTCATGGATACGTATTTGCTCAATGAAACTTGTTTTAGTTGTTGTTGTTATTCTTATGGAGGTGGTATAAAGTTTGTGTTTATGTTTTTTTTGAATTGATGGTTGATGGTGGTGTGTGTTGGTAATAGATTCAGTGGGGTTGGTGATGTTTTTGGGGTTGGTGGCGTTTTTTAATAAATATTGGTGGTTCTGGATGTTTGTGGTGATGTTGGTGGTGGAGTTTGAGTGTGATTGTGGTGGAGATTGGGTATGATATTGGTTGCATTTGTTGATGGTGTTCCAGGTATAGCAATTGTCCTTTCAATAAACATACTTACTTCAGTTTTTACGGGATCAACTACTGTTGTTGATCCAATTTATGGGATCAACTGCTATTGTTGACCCAATTTTTTATGGGATCAACTACGGTTGTTGATCCATTTATGGGATCAACTCCTGTTGTTGACCCAATTTTTTATGGAATCAACTATTGGTGTTGATCCTTTCAACTCCTATTGTTGACAATATTTTCTTAGATTCATGCTTATAGTTTAAATCATGTAAATTCTTTCTTATGTTGAACTTGTGGTGCAATGGTAGCATGACTGACTCCATGTCAGATGATGCGTGTTCGACTCACGCCAAGTTCAATCCATTTACATGGATCAACTTTCATTGTTGATCCAATTTAGGGGATCAACTACCATAGTTGATCCCCTAAATTGGATAAACTTAGAGATTCGTGAAGCCAGGTCCGTTTATCTTTACCTTGATAGTTCGTATATCCGGTTCTTGTTCTTTCTTTTATCGATGTTTTCGTAGTCTCTTTCAGGAGCGAGATAGATAGAAATCACAAAGTTCTCTTCGTCTTAGACTTTGTGATTCCTCAAGATAGATATCTGAAAAATATTGATCAAAGAGAAAACGGGAGTGCAAAGCATTCGCGGTCAAGAGACTCGATTACACGACATTTATTTCTTGTTAATTACCACGAACACAATAACCAATTAAAAACATAAACATCATCATACTCGCATTCAATAATTGAAATTTGAACCCTACCGCTGCTGCTCCTCTAGCCAAAGGATCCGTGTTCAAGCAAAAACGGGCCAATTGTGAGATGCAACAACAACCGGGCAATCCATAATCATTGCTTGTAGAGAGTCGAGCTTACTCAAATTCCGCCCGCGGTATCTTACATAACCAATAAATAAAGAAAGAAACCCATTAAACCAAGAGTTGGTATTGATTGATAGAATCTAACATTTGTAGAATAGGATTAATTGCTAATCTTAAAACTGGGATTCTAGAAAGTAAATTTAATCGGTTCAAGAACGGGATGATATACACAAACGCTAGAATTAACATCTCTGTAGCTGGAATTTTGGAGGAATTTTTGGAGGAGTAGTATTTGCTTCATACAATGCTGCCATACAGACTGTTGTACTCTTTGTTGAAGAATATGCGAAGAAAAAGTTAGGGTTTTGTTGGGTTTTAGGTGAAAGAAATTGAATTTTTATTAAGGTGATTAGCTAGGGATTAGGGGGAAAGAGCAAGAAGCCACGATTAGATAGATGATTTGAGATTGCCAAGATGGATATAAGTTGGTGAAGACAAAGGGATGTGGGTTTTCTAAGGTTTCTTTGTTGATAATGATTGATTATAAGGATGGGCAAAAACGGAGCAGATGAACGAGAAAGAAGAAGAAGCCATAACGCTTGTGCTTTGCTGCCTAATTTTGGAAAAATAGGAAAGAAATTTGCTATGTTTCCCTACAAAAATTCCATCTTTTTTAAAGATAACGACATTTGCGGTTGTCGTATTGTAGGGAATTACCCCATTATGCGGCCTACAAAAGACCGATTATTGTCCGAGTCCATCCATAGAATGGATTTAACCGGTGGTCCTTTTTTAGTGGAAACTGAATTAAGTTGAATTATTGTCCCTCCTTTTGATGGGCCTTCACAAATATCCTTAGCAGACTTCATAAATATCCCTAGTGGCATAATTGAAATTACAATAAAAAAAAATATTTTTCAGGATCCCATTTTTAACCTTTATACCTTATTTACTTCTGTTGCTTCTTATCTTCTTTATTTCTCATCGGAGAAGAAACAATCGAGCTCACCACCATCTCCATCGCCTCCATCGCTCTCACCACCACCATATTCATCGTTCCTAACACCAATAGTGATATTTATTAGTAGAGTTGATCAACATATTCGTTTTATTTTTAGATCTGATACAGAAAACTCAAGACCTGATTTCGATTCATATTTTAGTTCATGAGATTCATATAGATTGAAAGATCTCGATTTGATTTTGTAATTTCGAGTTGCAGATAAGTTTTTCATATTCAACTTACCTTAATCTCTATTACCCATAGAATCGATTTAAATTTCATTAACTTTTAATTTTGAATCTCATGGATACGTATCTGCTCAATGAAACTTGTTTTAGTTGTTGTTGTTATTGCTATGGAGGCGGTGATGGAGGTGGTATAAAGTTTGTGTTTATGTTTTTTTTGCTGAATTGATGGTTGATGGTGGTGTGTGTTGGTAATAGATTCAGTGGGGTTGGTGATGTTTTTGGGGTTGGTGGCGTTTTTTAATAAATATTGGTGGTTCTGGATGTTTGTGGTGATGTTGGTGGTGGAGTTTGAGTGTGATTGTGGTGGAGATTGGGTATGATATTGGTTGCATTTGTTGATGGTGTTCCAGGTATAGCAATTGTCCTTTCAATAAACATACTTACTTCAGTTTTTACGGGATCAACTACTGTTGTTGATCCAATTTATGGGATCAACTGCTATTGTTGACCCAATTTTTTATGGGATCAACTACGGTTGTTGATCCATTTATGGGATCAACTCCTGTTGTTGACCCAATTTTTTATGGAATCAACTATTGGTGTTGGTCCTTTCAACTCCTATTGTTGACAATATTTTCTTAGATTCATGCTTATAGTTTAAATCATGTAAATTCTTTCTTATGTTGAACTTGTGGTGCAATGGTAGCATGACTGACTCCATGTCAGATGATGCGTGTTCGACTCACGCCAAGTTCAATCCATTTACATGGATCAACTTTCATTGTTGATCCAATTTAGGGGATCAACTACCATAGTTGATCCCCTAAATTGGATAAACTTAGAGATTCGTGAAGCCAGGTCCGTTTATCTTTACCTTGATAGTTCGTATATCCGGTTCTTGTTCTTTCTTTTATCGATGTTTTCGTAGTCTCTTTCGGGAGCGAGATAGATAGAAATCACAAAAGTTCTCTTAGTCTTAGACTTTGTGATTCCTCAAGATAGATATCTCAAAATATCGATCAAAGAGAAAAACGGAGTGCAAAGCATTCGCGGATCAAGAGACTCGATAAGATAAGCATTTATTTCTTTGTTAATTACCACGAACACAATAACCAATTAAAAACATAAACATCATCATACTCGCATTCAATAAATTGAAATTTGAACCTACCGCGCCTGCTCCTCTAGCCAAAGGATCCGTGTTCAAAGCAAAACGGGCACTAGAGATGCAACAACAACCAGGCAATCCATAATCATTGCTTGTAGAGAGTCGAGCTTACTCAAATCCCGCCTCATGGTATCTTACATAACAATAAATAAAGAAAGAAAAACCCAATTAAACCAAGAGTTGGTATTGATTGTAGAATCCTAACATTTGTAGAATAGGATTAATTGCTAATCTTAAAACCGGGATTCTAGAAAGTAAAATTTAATCGGTTCAAGAAACTGGATGATATACACAAACGCTAGAATTAACATCTCTCTGTAGGGGGAATTTTGGAGGAATTTTGGAGGAGTAGTATTTGCTTCATACAATGCTGCCATACTGTTGTTGTACTCTTTTTGTTGAAGAATATGCGAAGAAAAAGTTAGGGTTTTGTTGGGTTTTAGGTGAAAGAAATTGGAATTTTTATTCTGGGTGATTAGCTAGGGATTAGGGAAAGAGCAAGAAGCCCTGATTAGAGATGATTTGAGATTGCCAGCATGGATATAAGTTGGTGAAGACAAAAGGGATGTGGGTTTTCTAAAGGTTTGCTGTTGATAATGATGATTATAAGGATGGGCAAAACGGAGCAGATGAACAGAAGAAGAAGAAGCCATAACGCTTGCTGCTGCTGCCCTAATTTTGGAAAAATAGGAAAGAAATTTGCTATGTTTCCCTACAAAAATTCCATCTTTTTTAAAGACGCGACATTTGCAGTTGTACTTGTAGGAATTACCCATTATGCCCTACAGACCATTATTGTCCGATCCATCCATAGAATGGATTTAACCGGTGGTCCTTTTTTTAGTGGAAACTGAATTAAGTTGAATTATTGTCCCTCCTTTTGATGGGCCTTCACAAATATCCTTAGCAGACTTCATAAATATCCCTAGTGGCATAATTGAAATTACAATAAAAAAAAATATTTTTCAGGATCCCATTTTTAACCTTTATACCTTATTTACTTCTGTTGCTTCTTATCTTCTTTATTTCTCATCGGAGAAGAAACAATCGAGCTCACCACCATCTCCATCGCCTCCATCGCTCTCACCACCACCATATTCATCGTTCCTAACACCAATAGTGATATTTATTAGTAGAGTTGATCAACATATTCGTTTTATTTTTAGATCTGATACAGAAAACTCAAGACCTGATTTCGATTCATATTTTAGTTCATGAGATTCATATAGATTGAAAGATCTGATTTCGATTTTGGTAATTTCGAGTTGCAGATAAGTTTTTCATATTCAACTTACCTTAATCTCTATTACCCATAGAATCGATTTAAATTTCATTAACTTTTAATTTTGAATCTCATGGATACGTATTCGGCTTCAATGAAACTTGTTTTAGTTGTTGTTGTTATTGCTATGGAGAGCGGTGACGGGAGGTGGTATAAAGTTTGTGTTTATGTTTTTTTTAAGGAATTGATGGTTGATGGTGGTGTGTGTTGGTAATAGATTCAGTGGGGTTGGTGATGTTTTTGGGGTTGGTGGCGTTTTTAATAAATATTGGTGGTTACGGATGTTTGTGGTGATGTTGGTGGTGGAGTTTGAGTGTGATTGTGGTGGAGATTGGGTATGATATTGGTTGCATTTGTTGATGGTGTTCCAGGTATAGCAATTGTCCTTTCAATAAACATACTTACTTCAGTTTTTACGGGATCAACTACTGTTGTTGATCCAATTTATGGGATCAACTGCTATTGTTGACCCAATTTTTTATGGGATCAACTACGGTTGTTGATCCATAAATGGATCAACACTGTTGTTGACCCAATTTTATGGAATCAACTATTGGTGTTGGTCCTTTCAACTCCTATTGTTGACAATATTTTCTTAGATTCATGCTTATAGTTTAAATCATGTAAATTCTTTCTTATGTTGAACTTGTGGTGCAATGGTAGCATGACTGACTCCATGTCGATGATGCGTGTTCGACTCACGCCAAGTTCAATCCATTTACATGGATCAACTTTCATTGTTGATCCAATTTAGGGATCAACTACCATAGTTGATCCCCAAATTGATAAACTTAGAGATTCGTGGAAGCCAGTCCGTTTATCTTTACCTTGATAGTTCGTATATCTAGGTTCTTGTTCTTTCTTTTATCGATGTTTTCGTAGTCTCTTTCAGGAGCGAGATAGATAGAAATCACAAAGTTCTCTTCGTCTTAGACTTTGTGATTCCTCAAGATAGATATCTGAAAAATATCGATCAAAGAGAAAAACGGGAGTGCAAAGCATTCGCGGTCGCAGACTCGCACAAAGCATTTATTTGTCGTTAATTACACGAACACAATAACCAATTAAAAACATAAACATCATCATACTCGCATTCAATAATTGAAATTTGAACCCTACCGTTTGCTGCTCCTCTAGCCAAAGGATCCGTGTTCAAAGCAACACGGGCGAATTAGAGATGCAACAACAACCAGGCAATCCATAATCATTGCTTGTAGAGAGTCGAGCTTACTCAAATTCCGCCCGCGGTATCTTACATAACCAATAAATAAAGAAAGAAACCCAATTAAACCAAGAGTTGGTATTGATTGATAGAATCCTAACATTTGTAGAATAGGATTAATTGCTAATCTTAAAACTGGGATTCTAGAAAGTAAATTTAATCGGTTCAAGAACGGGATGATATACACAAACGCTAGAATTAACATCTCTGTAGCTGGAATTTTGGAGGAATTTTTGGAGGAGTAGTATTTGCTTCATACAATGCTGCCATACAGACTGTTGTACTCTTTGTTGAAGAATATGCGAAGAAAAAGTTAGGGTTTTGTTGGGTTTTAGGTGAAAGAAATTGGAATTTTTATTCTGGGTGATTAGCTAGGGATTAGGGAAAGAGCAAGAAGCCCTGATTAGAGATGATTTGAGATTGCCAAAGATGGATATAAGTTGGTGAAGACAAAAGGGATGTGGGTTTTCTAAAGGTTTGCTGTTGATAATGATGATTATAAGGATGGGCAAAACGGAGCAGATGAACAGAAGAAGAAGAAGCCATAACGCTTGCTGCTGCTGCCCTAATTTTGGAAAAATAGGAAAGAAATTTGCTATGTTTCCCTACAAAAATTCCATCTTTTTTAAAGACGCGACATTTGCAGTTGTACTTGTAGGAATTACCCATTATGCAGCCTACAGGACCGATTATTGTCCAGTCCATCCATAGAATGGATTTAACCGGTGGTCCTTTTTTTAGTGGAAACTGAATTAAGTTGAATTATTGTCCCTCCTTTTGATGGGCCTTCACAAATATCCCTAACAGACTTCATAAATATCCCTAGTGGCATAATTGAAATTACAATAAAAAAAAATATTTTTCAGGATCCCATTTTTAACCTTTATACCTTATTTACTTCTGCTTCTTCTTATCTTCTTTATTTCTCATCCGGAGAAGAAACAATCGAGCTCACCACCATCTCCATCGCCTCCATCGCTCTCACCACCACCATATTCATCGTTCCTAACACCAATAGTGATATTTATTAGTAGAGTTGATCAACATATTCGTTTTATTTTTAGATCTGATACAGAAAACTCAAGACCTGATTTCGATTCATATTTTAGTTCATGAGATTCATATAGATTGAAAGATCTGATTTCGATTTTGGTAATTTCGAGTTGCAGATAAGTTTTTCATATTCAACTTACCTTAATCTCTATTACCCATAGAATCGATTTAAATTTCATTAACTTTTAATTTTGAATCTCATGGATACGTATATGCTCAATGAAACTTGTTTTAGTTGTTGTTGTTATTGCTATGGAGGTGGTGATGGAGGTGGTATAAAGTTTGTGTTTATGTTTTTTGCTGAATTGATGGTTGATGGTGGTGTGTGTTGGTAATAGATTCAGTGGGGTTGGTGATGTTTTTGGGGTTGGTGGCGTTTTTTAATAAATATTGGTGGTTCTGGATGTTTGTGGTGATGTTGGTGGTGGAGTTTGAGTGTGATTGTGGTGGAGATTGGGTATGATATTGGTTGCATTTGTTGATGGTGTTCGAGGTATAGCAATTGTCCTTTCAATAAACTTACTTCAGTTTTTACGGGATCAACTAATGTTGTTGATCCAATTTATGGGATCAACTGCTATTGTTGACCCAATTTTATGGGATCAACTACGGTTGTTGATCCATTTATGGGATCAACTCCTGTTGTTGACCCAATTTTTTATGGAATCAACTATTGGTGTTGGTCCTTTCAACTCCTATTGTTGACAATATTTTCTTAGATTCATGCTTATAGTTTAAATCATGTAAATTCTTTCTTATGTTGAACTTGTGGTGCAATGGTAGCATGACTGACTCCATGTCAGATGATGCGTGTTCGACTCACGCCAAGTTCAATCCATTTACATGGATCAACTTTCATTGTTGATCCAATTTAGGGGATCAACTACCATAGTTGATCCCCTAAATTGGATAAACTTAGAGATTCGTGAAGCCAGGTCCGTTTATCTTTACCTTGATAGTTCGTATATCCGGTTCTTGTTCTTTCTTTTATCGATGTTTTCGTAGTCTCTTTCAGGAGCGAGATAGATAGAAATCACAAAGTTCTCTTCGTCTTAGACTTTGTGATTCCTCAAGATAGATATCTGAAAAATATTGATCAAAGAGAAAAACGGGAGTGCAAAGCATTCGCGGTCAGTAGACTCAGTACACAGCATTTATTTGCTGTTAATTACCACGAACACAATAACCAATTAAAAACATAAACATCATCATACTCGCATTCAATAATTGAAATTTGAACCCTACCGCTGCTGCTCCTCTTAGCCAAAGGATCCGTGTTCGCAAAAACGGGCGAATTAGAGATGCAACAACAACCAGGCAATCCATAATCATTGCTTGTAGAGAGTCGAGCTTACTCCAAATTCCGCCCGCGGTATCTTACATAACCAATAAATAAAGCAAGAAACCCAATTAAACCAAGAGTTGGTATTGATTGATAGAATCCTAACATTTGTAGAATAGGATTCATTGCTAATCTTAAAACTGGGATTCTAGAAAGTAAATTTAATCGGTTTAAGAACGGGATGATATACACAAATGCTAGAATTAACATCTCTGTAGCTGGAATTTTGGAGTAGTAGTATTTGCGAAAATGCTAGGCTTGCCATACAGACTGTTGTACTCTTTGTTGAAGAATATGCGAAGAAAAAGTTAGGGTTTTGTTGGGTTTTAGGTGAAAGAAATTGGAATTTGTAGTTCTGGGTGATTAGCTGGGGATTAGGGAAAGAGCAAGAAGCCCTGATTAGAGATGATGTGAGATTGCCAGCATGGACATAATGATGATTACTAGGATGGATTGCAGCAAAACGGAGCAGATGAACACAAGAAGAAGAAGAAGCCATAACGCTTGCTGCTGCCCTAATTTTGGAAAAATAGGAAAGAAATTTGCTATATTTCCCTACAAAAATTCCATCTTTTTTTTGAAGACGCCACTAACATTTGCAGTTGTAGGACGGATTAACAACCACACTAGACAAAGCTTTCGAGTTTCAGGTTTTGCATAATTACAAGAGGAAAGCAAGTAATTAAACACTATACAATACAAATTCATGTCATTCATTATTAAAAGAGAGCAAAGGTGTTTCACCAACGGTTCTTCTGCTCCAGCCTTCAAAGGCTTTTAGAAGTTTTGGACAGGCATCACCTTTCTTCAAGAAACATCCAAACCATCTCAAATATACACTCTGTTGATCTCCTGGCGTAAGTTCTAATATGATCCTCTCAATATTTTCTTCCGCCACTTTCAGGTCAAATGATGTAGTACGTTTTCGTAAACAAGCGTAGTCATCAACCAGTGGCTGAAACCATGTCAGTAATAATAGTTGTCGGGTGTCCTTTGTCAGAAGAATTTCCACTTTTCCTATACCAACCAACAATCGTACTGTTATGCAGTTGATGGAATGGCGAGAGGGCGTCCAGAATTTTGTGCATAGGTCTGCCAGCTTTTGTTGTTTAGCCCACATTAACGCGAACTCCTCAGCCGCTTGCCTATCTGCTAGAATGTCAAGCAACCATAAAAGGTTATCGACTTCTAAAGATACTTGGTTGTCCAAAGTCTTACAGAAATAGCCCGCCTCGAACCCATTATCTGCAGCTTTCTTAAATAGTTTCAGCAGTGAATCTACACATCTTTGACATGAGGATAATATATTCTTGTTGTATGTTTCAGCAGAATTCACGTCACTAAGAAGACAGTCTCTTGATCTTAGAAGTTCCACCACGAAGGATTTTCCCGCACGTCTACCTTCATATCCATCAGTCTTAAGAACTACTTCTATGATGTGTTCAAGTGTGTCAATAGAGGGACGCGCTACAACCCACGGGACAGCCTCTAAATATTTTAAACATGCATGTACGCATGTCTGGAAAGTGAGTAATTCAAGAACCTGCAAATCAAGAAGTAGAAGAATTTGCATTCACTTGGTGCTGTACAGAAAACCTTAGACGGAAAAATTCCCTTGAGACAGTAGTGCAAGACAAATTCTAGCAGATAAATATTGCAAGACAATGGCTGGGATGCAAAGGCAGTTATGCAAACTTATGGCACCAGCTTGTGGAGGGGCATTACTAACAGGCTGGAGACATTTTCACAGGGTATCGAGTAAAGGTTGCCAATGGGAGAGGAACCAGATGGATGGATGTTTGGAATGCCGACATCCCTCTCAAGCTGAAATTCCCAGGTTTGTTCGAAGTATCTTGGAACAAAAAGAGTGGGTTGCTGAGTTCTATAGAGGACACTGACCCTAGGAGAAGGCTCAATGATATGGAGATTCAAGAAGCGGGTCTTCTCTGTCAACAATTAGGTGATGTTACTCTCGGTGATGAACATGATACAAGATGATGGAGATGGGAAAAATGATGGCATCTTCTCTGTAAGATCGTGTTACAATTCAATCACCAGCTCTAGTAACATCTCCAACTTCCCTAGTGGCAAGATCTAGACTCTAAACAAAGTTATCCATTTTTGTTTAGCTAATACATCATAACTCCATTATGACTCGAAGACAATCTCGGTCATAGAGGTGTAACTCTTGAGAACAAGTGTGCTTTCTGCAAATATACTCAGTAAAGTTTGGATGGCTTTACGTTGAATTTCAGGAGAGATTGGTTTTGGGGAAAGATATAAAGCTTATGTTTCTAGAATGAGCCCAACTCCTTGAACCAAACAGTGCAAATCAAAGATTTTTGATTTCTGGGAATCTACTGCACAGGCTCAGGATTCCGGGATGAAAATAAAAGTAATCAAATTACCTCAACAAACGTTAATGTTTTGGATTTGAATTCAATTCGTTTCGAATCCAATTCCAAGACCCATAACTGAATTCCTAGGATTCTGATTCTTCAGATCAAGCAAGGTGTAAGGGTCTAATTGTGCTATGGAAGCTACTCCTTTGCTATCTGCTTTTCGCGATCAGCCCATGGTATTTATTTGCCACCAGCATGAACACAATAACGAAACGCTCAGAGAAAGCAAAGAGAAAACAAAGTAAGACATAAACATCACAATACTCACATTCAATAATTGAAACTTGAACCCCAATGCTGCTCCTCTAGCCAAAGGATCCGTGTTCAGCAAAAATGGGCGAATTAAGGATGCGACAACAACCAGGCAATCCATAATCATTGCTTGTACGGAGTCGCGCTTACTCAGATTCCGCCTGCCGTATCTTACAAAACCAATAAATGAAGCAAGAAACCCAATTAAACCAAGAGTTGGTATCGATTGATAGAATCCTAACATTGCTAGGACAGGATTCATTGCGAATCTTAAAACTGGGAATTTGGAAAATAGATTTAATCGGTTCAAGAACGGGATGATATACACAAATACTAAAATTGACATCTCTATAGCTGGAATTTTTGGAGTAATTTCTGAAGCAGTAGTATTTGCTTCATATAATGCTGCCATACAGACTGCTGTACTCTTTGTTGATGTTGTACCCTTTGTTGAAGAAGATGCGAAGAAAAAGTTAGGGTTTTGTTGGATTTTAGGTGAAAGAAATTGGAATTTGTATTTCTGGGTGATTAGCTGGGGATCAGGAAAAGAGCAAGAAGCCCAGATCAGAGATGATGTGGGATGGACATACAACAAGGATGCGGGTTTTCTGAAGGTTTGCTGTTGATAATGATGATTACAAGGATGGATTGAAGCAAAACGGAGCAGATGAACACAAGAAGAAGCCATAATAATGCTTTCTGCTGCCCTAATTTTGAAAAAACAGGAACAGAAATTGCGACTTACGAATATTCTATCCTTTCTTAAGACGCCGCTATATATTTTCCCTAAAAACCCCAGCAGAATTGATGACCTTATTTAGCGACCTGCGTTTTATTCGGGATTCAGTTTCCCGTTTTCACCCCAACTTTACCTTCCCAAATGGGGGCTGCTCAAATTATCTGTTAATAAGCCATATGTATGGGAAAAGTGGATTTTCCACCATGATAAAATGAACCCGGCGGCCGAAGAAGAAGTGCGCAGCTAAGGCTAGGCCGTGCAGTTGTATTTGAGACGCTCACGACTAAACGTCATCGGCAAACGTTTTAAACTCAGCCGTTGACGGCTTAGCCTTAGGCCGCCAAAGGGTAGTTAACGTTCGGTCGCCCCGGCGGTTATTTTTATCAGATTTGATAATTGACCCGGTCGAGTTCGGGTCTTTTTTTTTTTTTTTAATTCTCTATCAGCTTCTTTCTTCTAAAATCCAAGGGGGTCACTTCGCTCGCCTAAGAAATAAGGAGTTGTGGTACTTTTTGGATCAATCGGGGAGGAGCAGACAATCTTGGCTTAGAGAAATGTGCATTTTAGCTTGTTATCGCTTTTTAGGTTCTTGCTCGGGTTTCAGTTTCATATGGGGAGGAATCCAATACTATGATAGGGCATTAACCTTTCTGGGAAGCTGGTCCGCAATAATAATAAGTTTTTTCGAAGTATCTGCAATTGAATTGGCTGGCCTTGAATCAGCTGCCAAAGAATAAGTTGTTAGGGTACAGATATGCTAACGGTTAAATACCCAGTGTTCTGTTTATCTCAGGACCGAGAGCAGGCGGATGCTCCCAGAACAGACCAAGCATTCGCTCCTTTGGAGTTTCTCATCTTCCACTTGAGAGATTTGTTTCTCATTTCTCGTAAGTTTGTTAGCAATATCCATGATTACACTCAAAAACTTTTTTCTAAGTTCCCCTCGTCTCCCTTTGCCACAGTTTTCTCGATGTCAACCAGAAGGAATATGCATTTCAGTCTCAATCGATCATTGAACTGATGTCTTTCTTTTATCATATGTAATTATGGCTTGTATAATAACAAAGAAACTTATGCAAAGCGAAATGGGTTTTCTGACAACAGTTTACTTAAATTAGCTGTGATCTTAGAAGATGTTCTTTGGTTAGACTTTACCTGCCATGACCTTCGAACTACCATCTTTTGTAAATTTAGAATTCCAGTGGATGTTCAGACCTAATAATGGTAAGGCCTTACATCTATAGTATGGCCATTATCGCCTCAACTCTTTTTCTCGAGTCTACTCCACTTGGTTTCTGCTCCTAATTTGCTAGCACATATCCTTCCTGAAAATGCGGGGGTGCCAAAATATACCACCACTTTTTTCTTAGGCTTTCTGTATGCACAAACTCAATACAACTCCGAGAGTTAAACTCAATCAAGGAATAGTATCTTAGATTTATATCTCAATCTCTTGCGGTTAAAACGTTTACAGAATTGAATCTATGAAACTAATCACAAAGAGATAACTTGGACGATACCAAAGACCAATCTCCAAGAATCAACCAAGTCGTATCCAAAAAACTGGGTCGGATGTCTCTATTATGATTAATCAACGTACAACCTGTGATATTTCAATTATAAAGATAAACAATATACTGCGGAAAAAGAAATAACACAGACACCAGAATTTTTATTAACGATGAAACTGCAAATGCACAAAAACCTTGGGACCTAGTCTAGATTGAACACCGAACTGTATTAAGCCGATACAGACACAAGCCTACTACCAATTAACTTCGGACTGGAATGTAGTTGACCCCTAAAAGGTATCCCACCGATTAAGGTACAATTGCACTCCTTACGCCTCTTGAATCCCAACAGGCTCCGCGCAATCGATTCCCATAGATGACGTCACACCAACTAAGAGTTGTTTCATCTCAATTGAAGACTTTAAAACAAATCTGCCTTCCGCAGATTAAGCATATATAATTGAATACCTGATTACGATCAAAACATATGATCAAAATCAAACGTATGATCAAGATGATAGAAATCGATAGCAATTCGACAAAGTCAAGTTATCCTCAAAATACGGACTTATGCAACTCGAAGTGCAACCTAGATTATTATTCACCTCACAAGTATAAAACTTGTGGAATCAATAAAGTCTGAGACGAACAGAATTTTGATGATTACTATCTATCTTGATCGTTGGAGCAAGCTCTACAAACAATCAAGATCAGGATACTCGAGTTATCAAGGAAAGATAATTGGACCTGGCTTCACGAATCTCAATGAAGTCTTTATAGTGGCTAAACCCCAAAAGGGTTTATGGAGAAGACCAATGTGGTTGATCTCGGATTTCGGTTTGTCTCAGTCCTGAACGAGACACTGATACAACGTTGTCTCGGGGAGATTTCGTTTCCAAATCTTGGCGTAATTTCGATTCCAACTTTTATATATATAATTTCCACATACGTTAACATATAATAAAATGCTATCAAATTAACCAAAACAAAAAAAAATATTCATTAAGAAAACACAAAAATGTAAACACTTCACTAATCTGGAGTCACTATTTCTAAATTTTATAGACATTTTGCACATTTTATACGAGTAATGAGCAGTACCACTGATCAATAATGGAGGGGTTAATTAAAGGGAACATTATCTATATACCCCTACTATGAGGCCCATTGAAATATACCCTTATCAACTTAAATTATACCCCTAAGCTTAATACATTACTAAAATACCCTCTTTTGTATAGTGTATATACAAACCACTACCACTAACCACTATTCAAAAGAGAATTAAAAAAAATCACTACCTCTACTGACCACCACTAACAACCACCGCCGTCCACCTCCACCAACCACCGCCGCTGTCCACCACCGCTGCCAACCACCACCGACAACCACCCAGAACCACCACTTCCCAACACCACTTCCAACTACTACCACCACCCAATGCCACCACTTCCCACCACCACCGCCGCCACTAACCACCACCACCGCTACTGAGCACCACCACCATTGCCGCCTATCACCATCACCACCAACCACCACCGCTGCCAACCACCACCATGTGGAGTCAACTAGCACAAAGTTGTCTCTGAATCTGAGGCAACTAACACTAAGTTGTTTCCAAAAAATGAAAGCAACTAGCAAAAGTTGTCTCCAAATCCAGAGGCAACTAGTTCAAGTTGTTTCCAAATATGGAAACAACTAACACAAGTTGTCTTCAATATGTACACAAATGAGTGAACCTGGTGTGAGTCGAACACACATTTTCTGACATGGAGTCAGTCGTGCTACCATTGCACCACAGATTCGTCGCAACTACTCTAAGATATGTATAAGATAATTTTGGATGCATCAATGGACCCAAAAACATAACCAAGTGACCTCCGAATATGGAATCAACTAGCTCAAGTTGCCTCCAAATATGGAATCAACTAGCTCAAGTTGCCTCCAATCTGGAATCAAGTTGTCCCCAAAATCTAGCTCAACAAACCTGCAATATCATCTTCTCAGCCTCTTAACATCAACATCACCAATGCACGGCCATCAACTACATCTCTTAACTGCATCTGCACTATAACCTCAACAAACCCAGCAGTAGCAAGCGTTCCATCATTCATTCATTAGCTCACAACTCCAGTTCCACTCGACAGCTCAGTCCCTGCAATTGCAACTCAACAACACCTCACATCAGCTCCATGAACTGCAATCTCTGACATCTCAGCACTCAAACAAACCCTTTTATTCCATCAGGCCATTGTAGAACCATTATCTCCCTGTAACCATCAACATCATCTCAACCCATTCAGCTGCAGAGCTTACACATCAATACCAGTTACAATGTTAACTCCTAACATACAACTATCCTTGCAGCTCAATTCTTGATATTCAGGCCAGCAACACCTCCATCTTATTGCGGTAACAAATTCATAACCATTCTTTCCCAGCTTCACTTCATCTGCAACACTACATAGCTGCACCAGCTCTAACATCACTCCAAAGTCCACATGCAATTTCCAGTTTCAACACACAAACCTGCACATCATATCCGACAACATTGTCCACCTTCAATAACTCAATCAAACCAACACCATATGAATCTTCAGACTCGGCCACTATCCAGCAAACGGCACAACCAGTCCCATCTCATTTGCATCTTGTCACACAATTGCAGCACCAGAGTCAACCGCCCTGCAATTGCATCTTCACCAGTACAACCATCGATCTTCTGCAGCTTCATAACCCATACCAGACAAGCAACATACATTCCATTTCTAACTCTTACAACAAAAACAAACCCATTTCTTCATGCATCTACCAGACCCATAAATCCATCTTGTAGCTCCTCCTGCAATTTCATACATACCTAGCCATCTATAACATCAAACACCAATTCCTCATTAAATTGATTAACAACCTGCAACTTCCTAGTTCCACCGATACTGACTGTCAAAATCCACTGTCATCTGCTCCGAGCCTTTAGCTTCACAATTACATCTACTAAAACAACACCTTAATTCCAGTTTCCATTGTTCAATTCAATTCTCTTCACAGCATCATAAGTCAACCCTAAATATTATATTCATAAATTTAAATTCTATTTCTAACAGCAACCGCAACCATCTCTTCCATGAGCTCAAACAGCAACTCAAACCCTGCTTTCCTTTATTCGCTGCAAACTCTCAAATGAGATTGTCGTGTAGTGAGATTTGAGAATTTACAGCGAATAAATCTCCCTCTCTCACACGATTTCGATTATCTCGGGTTTGAATTTTCTCTCGCGACGGAGGTGGTGGTTGTGGAGGGGGGGTGGTGATTTTGAAGAAGAAGGAAAGAGAATCAAGAGATTAGTTTCTTCTGATCTGAAAACTAAAAAGAAAATACATAGAGGGCATATATGGGAATATGAATAAAATTAGTTTCCTTAAAAAATGTGAGGGGTATATACATAATGGATAAGGGTATTTGTGGAGGACCCATGCATAGTAGGGGTGTTTATAACATTCCCACTTAATTAAACTAGAGAACATTTTATAGAGTGGAAACGTTTTTACTCATATTGTACGTGTCAAGCTCGTGTATTCTTACATATTTTATATTCTCACATGCAGCACAGCACGTGTACACCTTTTGGGGAAATATATTTCAAACTCTTTTTTCTCAATTTTAACAGGAAGAACAATTGGCTGGCACAAGAATACGTAGACACTTTAAATCTTCATCTTATTACAACATTTCGTCCTAGAGATGCAAATCGGGAGAAAATTGAGTCAACTCAGTAACTTAATTTTTTTTTATTTCTTTCATGTTTGATTAGTTTTTCATCTACTTCTTCTATTCATTTGTGTTTGTTTATCAGTTTTAATGTTTACTAATCTCTGTTTCTAACAGTTTTTTTCTTTTTTCATTAACTTATTGATTATACCCTTTCTGTTCAAACTTATTTTTGTTTAATGGCGTTTTAATTACCCTTGTTCCTCTTACTGCTTTTGCTAATGGATTTTTCTCTAATGGCTTTTGCCACTTTTGTTGTTGTGATCATAGCTTTTGCTGAATATATCTCCAAGCTTTTGCTTAAAGGATTATACTGGATTGGATTCAAAGCTTTTGCGAATGGTGCTTTTCAGAAGAAGTCTCAAAACCGTGTCGAATCACTCAAAGTCAGTATTCCCCTATCCCGCCTCAAAGTCAATTCAAAAAAATTCAAATTCCACCAAGTCAGCTGGTTACAGTTAATTTGTTTCCTATTTTTCCTGTCACCATGCATTGACAGCTACAAAAATATTCAACAAAATTATCACATATCCGTAATTCATTCCCCAAAAATCAGGAAAGAAAATCTTCTACAATTATATTGTAGAGACATTCTTAACCTCTCTTCTTCTTATACCCTCAAAAGCGAAATCATAACCATTTCTAGCAGTTTTAGGTTATTGACTCAAGAGATAAACTTAGTCAGCCTCAAAATGGAGAAAGAAGCTTCAAGTTCTGTTGGTGATCTCGTCAATAAGTTCAAACAAGCTATGCTCGATTTAGGCAATACCAGTGAAGTGGCGGTTATCAAAAGTAATGAAACTGAAAAAGATTCAGAAGCGTACTGAGAGGCTACAGCGATTGGCAAGGTTATTATCGAAGGGAGGATGAGTTATGATACGGTAGAAAAACATATACTCTATACTTGGCCTTTTTTGAAGATGGAGAATTTGCACATCATTGAAGTTTAACCTAATATCATGCTCTTCAAATTTGATCAATGGGATCTTCTCAATACAGTAATCAATGAGAGGCCTTGAGCATTAACAAACATCTACTTGTAGTTCATGATTATATACCAGGAATGATCTACACGGAGAAATATTGGGGCTTTCAACAATTCTGGATTCAGCTCAAATATGTTTTGCCTGAACACATGAATGTCTCGTCAGTAACAAAAATTGGTCAAGTAATGGGAGAAGTGATTGCAATTAAACCCAAGGATGATATTCCTATTGGAAAGGATCCTGTTAAAGTTTGCGTAAATGTTGATTTATCAATGCCATTGAGAAGAAGTGTTAAATGTACCACCAATGCAAGAGTTACCAAATGGAAACAATTTTTCTTTGAGCGTCAGCCTAAAGCTATTTGCACTGAATGTTACGTTATTAATCACTCTACATGTGATGCTTGTAAAGCCGCTGCAAACTTTCTCAAAGCAGCCCATGAAAAACTGATAGGTGTAGAATACACCTAATTTACTATCTAGTAGTTAATGCTTTCTTTGCTATTTTTCTTGTAAACTATGTATTTTACGCTTGTTTTGAGTTTTATAGCTACTATGGAGTCACACGGAGGAAAAGAAGAAGAAATCACCCAATTTGAGCCAAAAGGGCAAAAAGCACATTTTACAGGCGATTGATATATGGAGTCCGGTTATGTTAAGGGGCAACTCTTTTGGGAGGATCACTAAGGCACGGGTCGAGTCAAGGTTAAGGGGGCTAGAAACTTGGCTAGCCCTTATCAAAGCAACCACCGATATAGGCACCCATCAGGGGTGGTTCTTACGTTGGGCGTCTCAATCATTACATAACCCTAAGAATCGTGAATATCATCTCTTCTTCAATTATTGTTCGAAAACAAGAGGCGCTACTAACACCCGAAGATTGAGATTCGAGATCGAAATAGAAAATATTGTTGCTATTCACACACGAGAGAGAAAAACGAGTTGCATTTGTTATCTCAAGAGCAGATCGGGAAATTGATAAAGAATTGAAGCTCGGGGTGTTGAAATCAGAGATGGGTTTGTGGCTGGAAATCAAGAAGCGATGGAGTTTCGATGTGAACTAAAGAATGGGTGTTGAAATTAGAGATGATTACGCCATGATGGAGGTTCCTACCGTTGTTGAAGTTAGATGAAGAATGAGAGCGATGATGAGAAATTGAAAAAGCTTGATCATGGCTGCTATTGAAACCGAGAGATTGAAAATTGAGAGATTGAATGTAAAAGAAAAAGTTGCGGTGTAATTCGATTGAGAGCGGTTAAGACCCAAAAAGTGGAATTAGGGTTCGTACAATGGAAGCTACTGACGAGAGAAGAAATTGCAGATGAAGGGGATTGAAGTAGCTCGGAAGGTATGGGTTTGCTGTTGGGTCAGAGAGATCGAGAAAGAGAGAAATGCTGAGAGTTAAATCGATGAAATCTCAGAGAATTGGGAGCCGGATAAATCAGGGAAGAACGAGATTAGAATTAAGATTAAGCTGTCTGAACTGAAATTGAGAATGGGTTTTGGTTAGGAGGACTAAATTCAGTTCAGTGGTAGGATTTTGAATCTGGGTTGAAGGTGAACTTCTGTTGGCTGAGGAGTGCAGGATGGCATTACAGGGAGCTGCTGTTGTTGTTGATCTTGGGGTGGATTATCAGGGAGTTGTGGTTCTGGCGGCAGGACAAGAGCAGTTCAGGAAATGGTGGAGATTCATGGAACTGGTGCTTAAGAAGTGTAAGTTGGTGGTTATTCTCAGATGGGTTGGTCATGAAATTGAGTACAATGGAGGTATAAAATTGGACAAATTGTTAAAGAGAACAAAAGATGTGAATGGAAACTCGGGTGAATGGAGATATTGAGCAACGGGGAAGGAGTTGATTTGTGCGGCTCAATGGCTTGTCTCGAGTTGAAATGGAACTAGGGTGAAGTGAATGCAAGAGCGCAAGAACTGAATGTTGCGAAAGTCGAAATGGAGATTGCGGGGGATGTTGCCATAAGCCGCAGTGGAAAGAGAATACTGAGTCAAAGTGATATAGCATTTGACCAGAGTATGGAATTGCAGGTGGTGGTAAAGGTTTTGGGAGAGAACTGGTGGTGCAGGGCTGAGAAGGTTGAGCCAAGTTGAAAACAGTGTTAGAATGGGACTGTGAAGGTGGTAGTGCTGCTGTTGTACAGGATTGTGCTTGAGTTGAGAAAGACAGTGGAGGATCTGAAGCTGTTACAAGTAAATGCAGCTGAAGCTTTGTTGCAAGAATGGAAGAATTAGATGTATGTGTTAGGCTTCTTACAGGAATGAAGACATAGATCGGCCCGAATGTGGCCTCAGGAAGCTCCTCAGTAAATAGCCGAAACTCGGCCGGGTTTTATTTAGGCCAGAGTCAACTCGGCGATGACCGATCCAGAGACAGAGTCGAGCGACTCAACTCACCCGATAAGACCCGGGTCACCGAGTTAGAAAGGCGACTTCGGTGATCGACTCATTCCTTTCCCTTGACCTTTGACTAACTAGTTGACTGACGGTTGACTTGTTTGACCGTTAGTCCTAACGGAGGACTGACGGAATATTCCGTCGAATATTCTCCCGACGACGGTGAACTTTTCAGGTGACCGGCGGCGACAATTCCGGCCGATTTCCGGCCACAATCCCAGTTTTCCGGCGAGAAAAAATTCCAGAATTTTCTATGGACTCCTCTCATGGGTGTGAAGACTTGGGCTAGGAATTGGATGGAGAATTGGACTCAAATTTGGAAAGAGAAGGTGGAAGAGTTGAGAAAAGCTTGGATTTGGAAATTGAATTGCAAAAGAAAAAGGATTCTATTCCTTGGAAGATTTGGAGAATATTGAAGCCTATAAATAGAAGTTTTCTACAACTTCTACACACATCTCTACACACAATTCTTTTCTTTTCTTATTCTTTGTGTGAACTCATTTAACATGAGTAGTTAATTTTATTGATTGAGGATGAATTCCTAGTTCTTAATATGATTTGAGTTTTTGTTTTCAAATTCTATCTTGAAGTTTTTCACATAATTATCGTTTGTTTTTACTAATAGGAATGATCTTAAAGACATTCATGATTGATTGATAGATTGTTTAGAATGCATGCTAAATTGATTTGTTAATTTGATCTAAAGCTAGTGAAAGTTAGGAGATAAGTAATCGTTTCTTGACTCTTTACATAAGTAGCAAACACGAGACCTTGCGGAGGGATTCCGTGGAGCAATTGTGTGTAGAAACAACGTTAGCAAGTGGACCTTGAGCTAAGAGTCTAACTACTAATATCAACCTAAGAAATTCATAAAACTTAATGCATGAGCCAAGTTACATCTAGGTTGAGCTAATTCTAGGTGGCTTGGTGATTAGAATCGTAGGCGAGAACTTAAGGTGTCCGGTGATACAAGGGATTTAGGGGTTTAGCACTGAGCTAGCTGCTTACCTACGGTTGGTGATAATTTGTGACTAATAACAAGTAGAAAAGAACATAACTTGATTCATTGTTTCGTAACGAAGAAGGATTCCTTGATCTCATCTCTCTTATTGCTTTCAACTTTACCTTTTAATTGTTTTGTTTATTTTCTTTTGCTTTTTACACCCCCTTTCGTGACAATTTTTACAACTAGAATCTCGTGCTCCTGGAAGTGGATCGACCTTGACTACCCTATATTACTTGTTAATTAGGTAGTAAAGTATTAATTAATTTGTTGTGGTTACGACACGCATCAAATTTTGGCGCCGTTCTTGGAGCGACGGATGATTTTTAGTTGTTTTTATTTTTATTTTTGCTTTATTCTTGCTTTGTTGGATTCTATTAAATTATCTAACTTGGTTTTTGAATCTTATTTCAGGTATCGGTTTTCCATGTACGGTGGACAAGAGCAAGCATATTATAACAATCAATACGGTTTTCAACCTCAACATTATGACAACTTCCAACCATCCTTAGGATACAATCAAAACCAATCTTTTGGCTATGATCAAATTCCTACAGAACATTATGGATATTCTCATACATATCAACAACCTTATGACGGGTATGTAAGTGGACAATCACAAGGATGGGAGGATAGTTTTGTTTATGATAAGAAATTCTCCAGTTTTGCAGATAAGATGTTGGCCATGATTGGGGATCTTCAACAAAAGTTGCAAGAATCACTACAAGACCAGCAACCTTATGTTTGGGAGGAACCACATCGAGAAATTCAAAGGAATTCGGAGAAAATATACGAACAAATTAACCAACCTTTAGAGACTTTTGATGACGCTAGTGTAGATTACTCGAGCCTTGATCTTAATAATGATCAATCACCTATTCAAAAGGACGAGCTTGAGGAAGATGCATTTATTGCTTGGCAAAAATTTCTTAGGGAAAGATGGGAGTCCGCGGAAGTGTATGACTGTTCCGACAATGAGGAAGTTATTCCAACTCCGGATCATAATAACGATCCTTCACCTATTCAAAAGGAAGAGATTGGATATCACTTGCCTATTGTTGTAAACGGTGTAACACCCGCACATGAAGATTTTACAATCTATACCGATGAGAATCATTTTAGTGAATGGCCCGATTAGATGATGAGAATGTTGAAGAGATGATACTAGAGGATGAAACCACATTCATTGATTTTGTGGAAGACCCAATTGAACTTGCTAATGATTATGATGATGCCGAGACTTTGGTTAAGGTAGAAAACGACGAAGAATGGTTGCAAGGTTTAATAGAGGACCACGATATACATGAGGTAAGTAGTTCACTTGAATTTTTAAGGATGAAGAAGATTCTATAATACAAGAAATTGTGAAAGGTTTGTCTAACCCTTTGCATATTGATTCTTCTCCTTCACCTCTTATTGGTTTGAATGTATGTGCTTCGAAAGTATTTTGGATGATTTTGTTTCTAAATACCCACCATTGGAAACACTTGATGCTAACACTATGCAGGTTTGCCAAGAGGAATACATGGAAGTTCCCGAATTCTATGTTCTTTATACACTTCCGAGTGTGGAAGAGAATAAGTGTGGGGAAATTTCTATCGAGCGATAATTTCACTATTATTTTCTTGTGCTAACATTTGTATGGAGTTATTGTGTGCAAAACGGGTATTATGGGTGGATCCTCAAATTTTCAGATTGTTAGTATATGGGGAATGAATCTTGCAAGAGCTAAGTCGGGGCCGTCGACTTTAAAACAAGCGCTTAATGGGAGGCAACCCATCGGTTTTGTATTTCTTATCCTTTTGCTTTTTGTTATTTCTTTTCTTGTTTCTTATCATGTTAAAATTTCCCACCTTGACTTTACTAGGAGGATTCAATTACATTGAGGACAATGTAAGGTTTAAGTGTGGGGGAGTGGTTAAGCATGTTTTTAAAACAAAAATTACAAAAAAATTAAAAAATTTAAAAAAAAAAAAAAAGTTTTTACTTGAAACCTTCAACTTTTAAAGATTTTAGAATCACTAGCATACTTCTAGGTATGTTTACATAGAGATTTTGACCGACATAATTGAACTTGGAAATGTTAGAGAATTACATTCGGATTTCTTGTTTGTTTGAGTGTTAAATAATGGATTTAATCATGCCGGTGATGCGAATTTGGTGCAGGGAGAAGTGCGTTATTAGAGTTGCTGATCAATCATTAGTGGAGACTACCCGTATTCATATCATGAGAGGCACCGACCAGAAATTTTCCATCTACTAAAGAGCTTCTTTTGAGTGTGTGTCACCATACGTAAATTAGGGTAGAATGGTGAGCTACCCAACCTCCCACCAATAGAAGCACTACTCTTTGATCTCTTGAGTGCTAATTTTGTCAATCATGAGGATGACGTCCATGGATGAAAGCCTCCTTCTTGTAGTTCGATTTGCAGTTAGCACCATTCTCTCTCTCGACAACAACGGATCCATAGAAACACTCTCATCATCAACAAGGAGCGACATCAAAATCTACAAGGAAAGTTGGAAAAGTTTAAGGTTTACAAGCAACGGAACGAGAAAAAGAGCAAATTCATGAAAGCGAAGAAAATTAAAAGGTGAGAATTTTTGAAAGTTTATGATTTCAAAGACGATACAAGTTGTGAAGAATCAAGCGGTAAAATACTTCTTCCACGGCCATGGTTTATTTTGTATTTAATTTCTCTAGTTCTTAAAAAAAAAAAAAAAAAAAAAAAAAAAAAAAAAAAAAAAAATTGAAAAAAAAAGAAAAGAAAGAAAAAAAAAAGAAGAGAGAAAAACAAGAGAAATATTTGTTCTTATTTAATGAGCCGTGGGGAAGGAAAATGTATAAGGAAGTTTCAAGCGACAAGGATTTTAAGGTAAAAAAGAGTTACAAATTGTTATGGATTTATGAAATTCAAGGGTTTATCATCAATAGTTGAAACCGAAGACGAAGAAGATCAAGACGAGGAGCGGAAGATGTTTCTATTGGATGCCGTGAGAGTGGTGTTATCATAATTGGCGATCGGATGTGAAGGTGAGTAAGTAATCTCATCCTCAATAATATATGGTTGATTTCCTTTCTTAGAGATCGTCAGAAAAATGGTTTTTCAAAATATTAGAAGATGTGGGTTTTTAAAATATTTCGGAAGTTATCCTTCCCACCATTCAACGTGTTGCAGATTTCTCTCTTCATTCCTACCGCACACATGTGAGAACCATAAAAGCCGTCTTTTTGAGTGCAATTATCATAAAATCCTTTTGGTGAGGCGGGGAAGTCGAGGCGAAATGCTTATTGATCGTTTCTCAAAACGCATTCTCTCATTATGGTGTGGTTATTTCTCACTCAACATTTAAGAACGAGAATATGTTCTTTAGTATTTCTAACTTCTTATTACTAGCATAAAACTCTATGTCCTCATAGCTTTTTGGATGCTTGTGACGCTTGAACGCTTTGAAGTTGTGAGTTTTTAGTTTGATTTGCTCGAGGACTAGCAAAGTCTAAGTGTGGGGGAATTTGATAGGTGTAGAATACACCTAATTTACTATCTAGTAGTTTATGCTTTCTTTGCTATTTTTCTTGTAAACTATGTATTTTACGCTTGTTTTGAGTTTTATAGCTACTATGGAGTCACACGGAGGAAAAGAAGAAGAAATCACCCAATTTGAGCTAAAAGGGCAAAAAGATCATTTTACAGGCGATTGATATATGGAGTCCGGTTATGTTAAGGGGCAACTCTTTTGGGAGGATCACTACAGACAGGTCAGTCAAGGTTAAGGGGGGCTAGAAACTTGGCTAGCCCTTATCAAAGCAACCACCTGATATAGGCACCCATCAGGGGTGGTTCTTACGTTGGACGTCTCAATCATTACATAACCCTAAGAATCGTGAATATCATCTCTTCTTCAATTATTGTTCTGAAAACAAGAGCTGCTACTAACACCTGAAGATTGAGATTCAGAGATCGAAATAGAAAATATTGTTGCTATTCAACACAGAGAGAGAAAACGAGTTGCCGCTGTTATCTCAAGAACAGATCGGGAAATTGATAAAGAATTGAAGCTCAGGGTGTTGAAATCAGAGATGGGTTTGTGGCTGGAAATCAAGAACTGATGGAGTTTCTGATGTGAACTAAAGAATGGGTGTTGAAATTAGAGATGATTCTGCCATCGATGGGTTCCTGCCGCTGTTGAAGTTAGATGAAGAATGAGAGCTGATGATGAAATTGAAAAGCAGTCATGGCTGCTATTGAAACCAGAGATTGAGAAATTGAGAGATTGAATGTAAAAGAAAAGCTGTGTCTGTAATTCGATCGAGAAGCAGTTAAGACCCAAAAGTGGAATTAGGGTTCGTACAATGGAAGCTACAACAGAGAAGAAATTGCAGATGAAGGGGATTGAAGTAGCTCGGAAGGTATGGGTTTGCTGTTGGGTCAGAGAGATCGAGAAAGAGAGAAATGCTGAGAGTTAAATCGATGAAATCTCAGAGAATTGGGAGCCCGGAGCAAATCCAAGGGAAGAACGAGATTAGAATTAAGATTAAGCTGTCTGAACTGAAATTGAGAATGGGTTTTGGTTAGGAGGACTAAATTCAGTTCAGTGGTAGGATTTTGAATCTGGGTTGAAGGTGAACTTCTGTTGGCTGAGGAGTGCAGGATGGCATTACAGGGAGCTGCTGTTGTTGTTGATCTTGGGGTGGATTATCAGGGAGTTGTGGTTCTGGCGGCAGGACAAGAGCAGTTCAGGAAATGGTGGAGATTCATGGAACTGGTGCTTAAGAAGTGTAAGTTGGTGGTTATTCTCAGATGGGTTGGTCATGAAATTGAGCTGCAATGGAGGTATAAAATTGGACAAGCTGTTAAAGAGAACAAAGATGTGAATGGAAACTCAGGTGAATGGAGATATTGAGCAACAGGGAAGGAGTTGATTTGTGCAGCTCCAATGGCTTGTCTGAGTTGAAATGGAACTAGGGTGCAGTGAATGCAAGAGCTGCAAGAACTGAATGTTGCAAGCGAAAGCTGAAATGGAGATTGCAGGGGATGTTGCCATAAGCTGCAGGAAAAGAGAATACTGGAGCTGTAAAGTGATATAGCAGCTGGGACTGGAGTATGGAATTGCAGGTGGTGGTAAAGTTTTTGGGAGAGAACGGTGGTAAGGGCTGAGAAGGTTGAGCCGAGTTGCAAACAGTGTTAGAATGGGACTGTGAAGGTGGTAGTGCTGCTGTTGTACAGGATTGTGCTTGAGTTGAGAAAGACAGTGGAGGATCTGAAGCTGTTACAAGTAAATGCAGCTGAAGCTTTGTTGCAAGAATGGAAGAATTAGATGTATGTGTTAGGCTTCTTAGTTGGGGAATGAAGACATAGATCGGCTTGAATGTGGCTTGGGAAGCCACAGAATACCGAAACTTCCGTAGGGTTCGTACCGGCGAGTCAACTCGGCGATGACCGATCCAGACGAGTCGAGCGACTCAACTCACCCCCAAAGAAGACCAAATTGAGTTAGAAGGCGACTCGGTGATCGACTCATTCCTTTCCCTTGACCTTGACTAACGGTTGACTGACGGTTGACTTGTTTGACCGTTAGTCCTAACGGAGGACCGACGAATATTCCGTCGAATATTCTCCGACGACAAGGAACTTTTTCAGTGACTGGCGGCGACAATTCCGGGCCGATTTCCGCCACAATCCCGATTTTCGGGTGAGAAAAATTCCAGAATTTTCTATGGATTCCTCTCATGGGTGTGAAGACTTGGGCTAGGAATTGGATGGAGGTGGACTCAAATTTGGAAAGAGAAGGTGGAAGAGTTGAGAAAAGCTTGGATTTGGAAATTGAATTGCAAAGAAAAAGGATTCTATTCCTTGGAAGATTTGGAGAATATTGAAGCCTATAAATAGAGAAGTTTTCTACAACTTCTACACACATCTCTACACACACAATTCTTTTCTTTTCTTATTCTTTGTGTGAACTCTTTTAACATGAGTAGTTAATTTTATTGATTGAGGATGAATTCCTAGTTCTTAATATGATTTGAGTTTTTGTTTTCAAATTCTATCTTGAAGTTTTTCACATAATTATCGTTTGTTTTTACTAATAGGAATGATCTTAAAGACATTCATGATTGATTGATAGATTGTTTAGAATGCATGCTAAATTGATTTGTTAATTTGATCTAAAGCTAGTGAAAGTTAGGAGATAAGTAATCGTTTCTTGACTCTTTACATAAGTAGCAAACACGAGACCTTGCGGAGGGATTCCGTGGAGCAATTGTGTGCGAAACAACGTTAGCAAGTGGACCTTGAGCTAAGAGTCTAACTACTAATATCAACCTAAGAAATTCATAAAACTTAATGCATGAGCCAAGTTACATCTAGGTTGAGCTAATTCTAGGTGGCTTGGTGATTAGAATCTGTAGGCGAGAACTTCCGTGTCCGGTGATACAAGGGATTTAGGGTTTAGCAGCTCGAGCTAGCTGCTTTACCTACGGTTGGTGATAATTTGTGACTAATAACAAGTAGAAAAGAACATAACTTGATTCATTGTTTCAGAACGAAGAAGGATTCCTTGATCTCATCTCTCTTATTGCTTTCAACTTTACCTTTTAATTGTTTTGTTTATTTTCTTTTGCTTTTACACCCCCTTTCGTGACAATTTTTACAACTAGAATCTCGTGCTCCTCGTGGATCGACCTTGACTACCCTATATTACTTGTTAATTAGGTAGTAAATTATTAATTAATTTGTTGTGGTTACGACACGCATCAAAAACCTTATTTGGTTGGAAAAATCAATAATGTAAATAAAGGTATCTCAGTGGCAACAACTAGATCTGATCCTGCTGTTAGAAACTTTCAAAAAAGAGGAGGAAAAAAACCTACTTTTGTTCCTCCAAAAGATGGAGAAATTGTCAATCTGGATTCTATTCTCATGGCAGAAAGCAGCAAGGATGATGAAGAGAGTAAACTTGGAAAGCGTCATTGTAAAACCCCGTGTGTTTAGCATGGCGCATGCTAAAAGATGCGTCATTTGCTTGTGATGAAGCTTCATCCAAAGCTTCCTTTGCATGGTGAGATGCATTTGGCCCTGGGCATACATCCGGTGCCAAGTAAGGCACATCGCATATGCATATTGGCTAAGGCCAATATGGCATTGGTTGAAGCTACATTGGCAAGAGCTAATCTTGCATCAAATGATGCACTAGGTCAGTTGGGTAGATTACCTTGAAAATGTACGGCCAACATGGCCGGACATCGGGTTGGCAGTGGACGGCCCACATGGCCGGACATCGGGTTGGAAGTGGACGGCCCACATGGCCGGACGTCTAAGTTGTGGGTGGATCCGCCAACATGGCCGGACATCGGTTGGCGGGGACGGCCAATATGGCCGACATCGGTTGGCGGTGGACTGCCAACATGGCGGACATCGGGTTGAAGTGGATGGCCCACATGGCGGACATCGGGTTGATGGACGGCCCACATGGCTCGGACATCGGGTTAGTGGACAGCCACATGGCCGACAGTGGAATTGGCATGTGAGCCAGGACTGAATGTACAGCCATCTTGGCCGGTTATTCAGGAAAATACGTGGCAACTGCCATGAATAGTAAACAGGGAGTTGATGAAATATTTTTGGTCCCCCAAATTGATTTCTAAAAATGTCAAATTAACATATATAGGGGGAGGGGTAGTTGGTTGAAGGCATATATGCGGACTATGTACCAAGTAAGTTTCAGGTTGGTTTAACGGTATGAATGATGCTCGAGCCTCATTCTTAGTCGCGAAATTCTTTATTTAATGGAGCATATGATGCTGAGGCATCATTATGCCATTCCACGGACTCGACGATGCATCACTTGGATGTATTTGACGGAACGGCCTATACGGACTAGGTCATTACCATTATTGCTTGGCCACGGCCTAGCAAACGAGTTGGAATAAGTTTTTTGTCCCTTCGCGGATGAACTACGGTCTGTGCTTGATCCCTATAGAGTAGGAAGGGTACGTAGGCAGCCGCAATGAGTTGTAGCATTACCGGTCCAGCACTTTGTCGCTCATATCATCTAATTCGGAGATGATTGCGACATTCTGGCCACTCATATCATCTAAGCTCGACGCCAGAGATGATTGTGGCCATACTTGATGAGGCTTAGTTGCATGCCAGCAAGTGGATGCTCATACTTCCTATCAAGCTACAAAGAGCAAGCTATAGCCTATCTGGAGGCGAAAAACCCGAATGTCATAATTTAGCTCAAAGGAGTCCATTTTGATGGGAAACGGCCCAAAGATCAAGACATGTTGATCTATATGGTCACCACAATTTAGCCAAATTTCATCGTTTGGGGCATCAAAAGGCCGTTTTTTCCGTTTTAAGAAAGTGTTTGGTTTACTTAATAAACCCTTCGCAGAACAAGGGTAAGTTGGAACGGTGTGGAAGCTAAGTTAGTTGCATCATGCTCCAAGAGCATGCTTGCAAGAGAAAACGGACGTGCATTTGCCTAGTTCTAAGGCCCGGATCGTAGCATCATCATTACGGCCTGCGGGCAACGCGCCAAAGGCGTAATTTTCCGGTCCGTCACAGTTGGTATCAGAGCAAGTTCCGAGAAAACTCTAGGGACTTGTGCGGAATGGACTCATTGGCAAGTATTTTCCTTAACGGAAAACTTAAAGTTGGAGAGTAGGCCAACTTCTGCGCGGGAAAGAGTTTGTAACTGCTGGGCCAGTTACTTTGCAAATCGAGTTGAGCTTGTATAAGTACTGTGAGTTTTCCAGGTCTCTGTGGCACCCCGCATACGAGCATCCGGAAGACCGTCTGGGACGGTGGGTACACAATAGGACTGATCATCCCCACACGTTGGCACTGGCCAAGGGTGTGCGTTGTCAAGACCGGCTAGCATCCCACTTACGAGTGGCAACCAGTAAATCCGTCGTGACGGTGGCTTGCATCCAACCGCACCGGCATTAGAGATTGGTCCTCACAGTGTTGCGTTGAGTTTTGCCTTGTCATTTCGATGAAATCTTTCAACTTGTGAACCTTAGGGATTCCTGGGTGGTAGTATGGGATGCTATCTGGGATACCTTGTCGAGATATCCTCTTGGCACTAGCCAATTGCGATTCTTGGTTTTGTTGTGGGCACTTTTTTGGATTCCTGGGCAGGTGGTATGGGACATGTGCTCAGAAGGTCTAAATTGTTGTTCATGACAACTTGAAGAAACCCGTGATTTCTGAGCATCTGGTATGGAACTTTGCTCAGGAAATCCAACTCGAAGAGATTGTCCACAATAGTTTTGGTTTTGAATTTTGGGGACGAAATTCTTTGAAGGCTGTGATAATGTAACACCCCGTGTGTTTAGCATGGCGCATGCTAAAAGATGCGCCATTTGCTTGTGATGAGGCTTCATCCAAAGCTTCCTTTGCATGGTGAAATGCATTTGGCCCTGGGCCATATCTGGTGCCAAGTAAGGCACATCGCATATGCATATTGGCTAAGGCCAATATGGCATTGGTTGGAAGCTACATTGGCCAAGAGCCAATCTTGCATCAAATGATACATTAGGTCAGTTAGGTAGATGACCTTGAAAATGTACAGCCAACATGGCCGGACATCGGGTTGGCAGTGGACGGCCCACATGGCCGGACATCGGGTTGGCAGGGGACGGCCAACATGGCCGGACATCGGGTTGGAATTGGATGGCCAACATGGCCGGACATCGGGTTGGAAGTGGACGGCCCACATGGCCGACATCGGTTGGTAAGTGGACGTCCCACATGGCTGGACAAGTGGAACGGCATGTGAGACAGACTCGAATATACTTCCATCTTGGCCGGTTATTCAGGAAAATACATGGCAATGGCCATGAATAGTAAACGGGGAGTTGATGAAATATTTTTTATCCCCTAAATTGAGTTCTAAAAATGTCAAATTAACATTTATAGGGAGGGGTAGTTGGTTGAAGGTGCATATGCGGACTATGTACCAAGTAAGTTTCATAGGTTGGTTTAAACGGGGTATGAATGATGCTCATGCCTCATTCTTAGTCGCTGTGACCTTACGAATGGAGCATATGATGCCGAGGCATCACTATGCCATTCCACTCGACTCGACGATGCATCACTTGGATGTATTTGGTGTTGATGGTGGATTTTCGTTTAAGGTTAAATTTGTAAAAACCGAAAAAAATCATGCGCCGACATCTTGTAAAAGATAAAGCCATTTATAAGTGTTGGATACTCCCTCACTTAATTCACCAAGAATGGAGCATAAAGCAACAATCCCGTTCCGTGAATACATGAAATTCCTCAGGTTGGAGCATGTAGCAACAATCCCTTCCTGTGAATTTCATATCGCCTTGTATTTCCGCACTCATTATCGGTGTGGCATGACGATCGAGTGTTACTCTTCTGCAGTAACACGAACCTCCAAGCACTATAATGAAACCATGTACGAAATACCCGTACAAGATGATTCTCGTGTGTTATACTAGCCCGAGCCTCTCGGTGTGTTATACTAGCCCGATTGAGCATCCGGACTGACCGTATCGGGGCCGGATATGATCTCGATCGCGATCATCCAACTCCATAAGCATGATTGATGACCCCGCATCAATTCCATCACCCCAAGGTGCATGGAATACCCATTTGGCCGACCCCGCATGGTCGGTCATTGGCCTAGCCTGCCAAGAAACCGTTCATACCAAGCATTATGGACGGAAAACCCTAAATTAGGGTTTCATGCATATTACATGTGTTGCAGTTAGTCTCAACCATCCATCTTCGCAGTATAGATGGAGGGTGTAGATGTAGACTTAAAGGGCCCAGCATGTCAACGATCACCGTGGGACTGCCTACACACTTGACCAATCGGTCAAGACCAACAATGTTTGGCCGTGACAAAATCTTCACCCAAACAAGAGATGGCGCACGGCTTTGAAAGCCAAAATTAGGGTTTCAAGTCGTCCACGCGTCCATCTTCTCCGGCACGAATGGAGGGTCACTGATTAGATTAAACAAGGGCCGGTCATACCAAAGATGACCACCGTGAGCCCATTTACCCCCTCATGTGTTCGGCCAAGGCATATCACGCCTGGACAATCCAAAACGTGCGTCCAAACTAGCATGGCCGCGCCTCCCAAACCACGAACGGATCTCGACCGCTCAACTTCACCGGATGATTTGAATGGCTTAGATCACGTTTTCATGGGATAGTCAGGTATAGGCATGATCACCAGCCTGCCATCTTCCTCGTCAAACCCATCGACCAAGACCGACCAAGATGTGTCGTCTTGAAATGCGTGCCCGAACTAGGGATCTCACGCGGTTTCCAACTCCTTTGCGGCAACGGATTTACGCGTTATAAACCGATCTCAACCACTCAACTTTACCTAAGTTAAATTGAGTGGCCTAGATCACGCCTCCATGGGACGGTGAGGTGTTGGCGTGTGTGCACCGGCATGTCGTCTACACACATGCCCTGGTCGGCCCTCTCCAAATCCCTTTCCATGCATGGTTTCGACCAAGCTAAAGAGTGATGCTTGCGCACCTCTTCAAAAAACCCTAATATCCATTAACGGTCGCAGATGAGTGTCTCAAAGATCATCTCATCCGTTCAAATTCACCAGCTTGGTTATACAACCCTGGTCAGGAGTTATTTGGTTAAGTGAGGCGTCATTACCCATCACTTTACCACACCATAATGCAATACCTGCATAAAGTACACACGATACTTCACAAGTATCGACTTCCTGAATAACACGGTTATTCAATTCAGCATTACATGCTATCTTTCGTGGATCCACGATCCACACATTCCGACATCACATCAATCATGTCACAAACTGGGGGATACATACTCGGGGTATTGGTCTGGCGGTTTACAGCGTGCGGCGTGCAACGCGCCATCACAAGAACGTGTCGGAAGTCATGGACGGTTAGAGATGAACGGGAGAAGTGGGCAAGACCGGTCGACGCACAACTCCACTACTCCATCACTCCACTTCCTCCACTTCCCACGAGAGACGTGAATGAGGCTCAATGACTTGTATAAATAGGTTCTCCGCCCTATTTCAAACAACAACACAAGTTCAGACGAGACAAAATCAAGTGTTAATACAAAAATCGTATTCAAACACCTGGAACCCGCTTGCATCAACCGCAAGCCGTGTTCACCTTCGTTACAAGTCATAAGCAAGCCAACACCTTCACAATCTCAACACCTTCTTCGCTTCCCTCCCTAAGATCAACCCCATCTCCTTCACTTTGTGACCGAAACAAGTCCGAACGGCCATTTCTTGGTTTAGACTAGGACTTGCAAATGCATTGATCTATCGAATCTACAAGCACTCACCGGCAGATGCATTTGTTTAAAGGTTTAAATTCATTCCTCATCCACACCCCAAATTACCAAATTCTGCAGGAGTAGTTTTCACCCATAAACAATAGGCAGCCGCAATGAGTTGCATCATTGCCGGTCCAAAGACTTTTGTCGCCATATCATCTAATTCGGAGATGATTGCGACATTCTGGCCACTCATATCATCTAAGCACGACGCCAGAGATGATTGTGGCCATACTTGATGAGGCTTAGTTGCATGCCAGCAAGTGGATGCTCATACTTCCTATCAAGCTACAAAGAGCAAGCTATAGCCTATCTGGAGGCGTAAAACCCGAATGTCGTAATTTAGCTCAAGAGGAGTCCATTTTGATGGGAAACGGCCCAAAGATCAAGACATGTTGATCTATATGGTCACCACAATTTAGCCAAATTCCATCGTTTGGGGCCTCAAAAGGCCGTTTTTGCCGTTTTAAGAAAGTTTTTGGTTTACTTAATAAACCCTTCGCAGAACAAGGGTAAGTTGGAACGGTGTGGAAGCTAAGTTAGTTGCATCATGCTCCAAGAGCATGCTTGCAAGAGAAAATGGACGTGCATTTGCCTAGCTCTAAGGCCCGAATCGTAGCATCATCATGGCGCATCGGGGAAGTTACGGCCTGCGGGGCAACGCGCCAAAGGCGTAATTTTCCGGTCCGTCACAGTTGGTATCATAGCAAGTTCCGAGAAAACTCTAGGGACTTGTGCGGAATGGACTCATTGGCAAGTATTTTCCTTAACGGAAAACTTAAAGTTGGAGAGTAGGCCAACTTCTGCGCGGGAAAGAGTTTGTAACTGTTGGGCCAGTTACTTTGCAAATCGAGTTGAGCTTGTATAAGTACTGTGAGTTTCCAGGCCTCTGTGGCACCCCGCTTACGAGCATCCGGAAGACCGTCTGGGACGGTGGGTACACAATAGGACTAATCATCCCCACACGTTGGCACTGGCAAGGGTGTGCGTTTTCAAGCCCGGCTAGCATCCCACTTACGAGTGGCAACCCGGTAAATCCGTCAGGGATGGTGGCTTGCATCCAACTGCACTGGCATTAGAGATTGGTCCTCACAGTGTTGCGTTGAGATTTGCCTTGTCATTTCGATGAAATCTTTCAACTTGTGAACCTTAGGGATTCCTGGGTGGTAATATGGGATGCTATCTGGGATACCTTGTCGAGATATCCTCTTGGCACTGGCCAATTGCGATTCTTGGTTTTGTTGAGGGCACTTTTTGGATTCCGGGCAGGTGGTATGGGACATGTGCTCGAAGGTCTAAATTGTTGTTCATGACAACTTGAAGAAACCCGTGATTTCGAGTATACGGTATGGAACTTTGCTCGTGAAATCCAACTCGAAGAAATTGTCCACAATAGTTTTGGTTTTGAATTTCGGGACGAAATTCTTTGAAAGGTGTGATAATGTAACACCCGTGTGTTTAGCATGGCGCATGCTAAAAAAGATGCGCCATTTGCTTGTGATGAAGCTTCATCTAAAGCTTCCTTTGCATGGTGAGATGCATTTGGCCATGGGCATATCTCGGTGCCAAGTAAGGCACATCGCATATGCATATTGGCTAAGGCCAATATGGCATTGGTTGGAAGATACATTGGCCAAGAGCCAATCTTGCATCAAATAATGCATTAGGTCAGTTGGGTAGATGACCTTGAAAATGTACGGCCAACATGGCCGGACATCGGGTTGGAAGTGGACGGCCCACATGGCCGGACATCGGGTTGCAGTGGACGGCCAACATGGCCGGACATCGGGTTGGAAGTGGACGGCCCACATGGCCGGACATCGGGTTGGGAGTGGGACGGCCCACATGGCCGACAGCTGAACCGGCATGTGAGCCAGGACTGAATATCTGACCATCTTGGCCGGTTATTCAGGAAAATACATGGCAATGGCCATGAATAGTAAACGGGGAGTTGATGAAATATTTTTTGTCCCCTAAATTGAGTTCTAAAAATGTCAAATTAACATATATAGGGAGGGCTAGTTGGTTGAAGGTGCATAAGTGGACTATGTACCAAGTAAGTTTCATAGGTTGGCCGAAACGGTATGAATGATGCTCAGTGCCTCATTCTTAGTCGCGCTGACCTTACGAATGGAACATATGATGCTTTGAGGCATCACTATGCCATTCCACGGACTCGATGATGCATCACTTGGATATATTTGACGGAACGGCCTATACGGACTAGGCCATTACCACCATTGCTTGGTTACGGCCTAGGAAACGAGTTGGAATAAGTTGCTTGTCACTTCGCGGATGAACTACGGTCTGTGCTTGATCCCTTTAGAGTAGGAAGGGTACGTAGGCAGCCGCAATGAGTTGCAAAGATTGCCGGTCCAGCACTTTGTCGCTCATATCATCTAATTCGGAGATGATTGCGACATTCTGGCCCCTCATATCATCTAAGCTCGACGCTAGAGATGATTGTGGCCATACTTGATGAGGCTTAGTTGCATGCCAGCAAGTGGATGCTCATACTTCCTATCAAGCTACAAAAAGCAAGCTATAGCCTATTTGGAGGCGAAAAACCAGAATGTCGTAATTTAGCTCAAGAGGAGTCCATTTTGATTGGAAACGGCCCAAAGATCAAGACATGTTGTTCTATATGGTCACCGTTCCATCGTTTGGGGCCTCAAAAGGCCATTTTTGCCGTTTAAAGAAAGTTTTTGGTTTACTTAATAAACCCTTCGCAGAACAAGGGTAAGTTGGAACGGTGTGGAAGCTAAGTTAGCTGCATAATGCTGCAAGAGCATGCTTGCAAGAGAAAATGGACGTGCATTTGCCTAGCTCTAAGGCCCGGATCGTAGCATCATCATGGCGCATCGGGAAGTTACGGCTAGGGGCAGCGCGCCAAAGCGTAATTTTCCGGTCCGTCTGCTTGGTATCGAGCAAGTTCCGAGAAAACTCTAGGGACTTGTGCGGAATGGACTCATTGGCAAGTATTTTCCTTAACGGCAAACTTAAAGTTGGAGAGTAGGCCAACTTCTGCGCGGTAAAGAGTTTGTAACTACTGGGCCAGTTACTATGCAAATCGAGTTGAGCTTGTATAAGTCTTGTGAGTTTGCAGGCCCTCGTGGCACCCGCTTACGAGCATCCAGGAAGACCTGCCCGGGCCGGTGGGTACACAATAGGACTGATCATCCCCACACGTTGGCACTGGCCAAGGGTGTGCGTTGTCAAGCCCGGCTAGCATCCCACTTACGAGTAGCAACCCGGTAAATCCGTCAGGGACGGTGGCTTGCATCCAACTGCACTGGTATTAGATATTGGTCCTCACAGTGTTGCGTTGAGTTTTGCCTTGTCATTTCGATGAAATCTTTCAACTTGTGAACCTTAGGGATTCCCGGGTGGTAGTATGGGATGTTATCTCGGGATACCTTGTCGAGATATCCTCTTGGCACCGGCCAATGCGATTCTTGGTTTTGTTGTGGGCACTTTTTGGATTCACAGGCGGGTGGTATGGGACATGTGCTCGAAGGTCTAAATTGTTGTTCATGACAACTTGAAGAAACCCTGGATTTCGAGTATCCGGTATGGAACTTTGCTTCCAGAAATCCCAACTCGAAGAGATTGTCCACAATAGTTTGGTTTTGAATTTGGGGGACGAAATTCTTTGAAGGGTGTGATAATGTAACACCCGTGTGTTTAGCATGGCGCATGCTAAAAGATGCGCCATTTGCTTGTGATGAAGCTTCATCCAAAGCTTCCTTTGCATGGTGAGATGCATTTGGCCGGGGCCATATCTCGGTGCCAAGTAAGGCACATCGCATATGCATATTGGCTAAGGACAATATGGCATTGGTTGGAAGCTACATTGGCCAAGAGCCAATCTTGCATCAAATGATGCATTAGGTCTCATTGGGTAGATGACCTTGAAAATGTACGGCCAACATGGCGGACATCGAGTTGAAGTGGACGGCCCACATGGCCGGACATCGGGTTGGCGATGGGACGGCCAACATGGCCAGGACATCGGGTTGTGGGACGGCAAACATGGCCGGACATCAGGTTGGAAGTGGATGGCCAACATGGCCGGACATCGGGTTGGAAGTGGACGACCCACATGGCCGGACATCGGGTTGGCAGTGGACCTCCCACATGGCCGGACAGTGGAACTGGCATGTGAGCCAGGACTGAATATACAACCATCTTGGCCGGTTATTCAGGAAAATACATGGAAATGGTCATGAATAGTAAACGGGGAGTTGATGAAATATTTTTTGTCCCCCAAATTGAGTTCTAAAAATGTCAAATTAACATATATAGGGAGGGGTAGTTGGTTGAAGGTGCATATGTGGACTATGTACCAAGTAAGTTTCATAGGTTGGTAGGAGCAGGTATGAATGATGCTCGAGGCCTCATTCTTAATCGCGCAGCCATACAGAATGGAGCATATGATGCTGAGGCATCACTATGTCATTCCACGGACTCGATGATGCATCACTTGGATGTATTTGATGGAACTAGCTTTATACGGACTAGGCCATTACCACTATTGCTTGGCCACGGCCCAGCAAACGACTTGGAATAAGTTGCTTGTCCCTTCGCGGATGAACTACGGTCTGTGCTTGATCCCTTTAGAGTAGGAAGGGTACAAAGGCAGCCGAAATGAGTTGCAGCATTGCCGGTCCAGCACTTTGTCGCTCATTTCATCTAATTCGGAGATGATTGCGACATTCTGGCCCTTCATATCATCTAAGCTCGACGCCAGAGATGATTTTGGCCATACTTGATGAGGCTTAGTTGCATGCCAGCAAGTGGATGCTCATACTTCCTATCAAGCTACAAAGAGCAAGCTATAGCCTATCTGGAGGCGAAAAACCCGAATGTCGTAATTTAGCTCTAGAGGAGTCCATTTTGATGGGAAACGTCCCAAAGATCAAGACATGTTGATCTATATGGTCACCACAATTTAGCCAAATTCCATCGTTTGGGGCCTCAAAAGGTCGTTTTTGCCGTTTTAAGAAAGTTTTTGGTTTACTTAATAAACCCTTCGCAGAACAAGGGTAAGTTGAAACGGTGTGGAAGCTAAGTTAGCTGCATCATGCTCCAAGAGCATGCTTGCAAGAGAAAATGGACGTGCATTTGCCTTGCTCAAAGGCCCGGATCATAGCATCATGATGGCGCATCGGGGAAGTTACGGCCTGCGGGGCAACGCGCCAAAGTCGTAATTTTCCGGTCCGTCACAGTCATAGGGGTGATAGAGTTGCTATAGATATGACTCATAACAGTGAGACTTCTTCCCAAGGCACCATGATGAATCCAATCCTTTCCTCAGAGAATATTCAAATGGTCATAGCTGGAGATGATCAATCTGCATCTGTTAGTAAGGGGATTCATGTAATATTTTTACTCTTATATTTTTTCTTCTTAGCTACGACTTTTTTCATCTTGAACTTAGCTTCAGTTAATTCAAGTTTTAATTACATTGTGTTCTTCTCTGAATTTTTTATTATAAGAATCACTCATAAATTCTCTCTTGCATTAAGTCTTCAAAGAATTAAATGTTCATGCATTAATAGGTTAAATGTATACGTAGGTGTTGATGGTGGTTTTTAGCTTAGGGGTAAAATCGTAAAACCCGAGTCAGGCAGTGACGTCACAGAACTTGAGTAATAATGTCCAAAGCAAGCAGATTTATTGAACCCTTTAATTTTTCTGCGAGAAAATTACAAGGGTACCTTTTTTTAAAATGCTGATTAGGGTTTCGACAGGACAAAAACCTAATTCTCACATCGCATGTGCCAATGGCTAACCATGCCAGCCACACCTACTGCGCCAAAGTATGCCAACCATGCTAGCCGCACCCCTGTGCCAATGGCAAACCATGCCAGCCACACCTACCGCGCCAAGTCATGCCAACCATGCTAGCCGCACCCTAGTGCCAATGGCAAACCATGCCAGCCACACCTACCGAACCTTGCCAAACACGCATTGCCTTGGCCCTAGACAATCTAACCACGCCATGCGCCCATGGCAAACCCTTGGCCCCAAATGCCAAGCCAAACCGCACCTAGCCAAGCTAGCCACGCCATGCGCCCATGGCAAACCCTTGACCCCACATGCCAAGCCAAACCGCACCTATCCAAGCTAGCCACGCCATGCGCCCATGGCAAACCCTTGGCCCCACATGGAAAGCCAAACCGCACCTAGCCAAGCTAGCCACGCCGTGCGCCCATGGAAAACCCTTGGCCCCACATGCCAAGCCAAAACACGCCATGCGCCCATGGCAACCCTTGGCCCCATGCCAAAGCCAAACACGCCTTGCCTTGGCCCTAGCCTGCCGCCACGCCATGCGCCCATGGCAAACCCTTGGCCCCACATGCCAATCCAAACCGCACCTAGCCAAGCTAGCCACGCCATGCGCCCATGGCAAAACCCTTGGCCCCACATGCCGATCCAAACCGCACCTAGCCAAGCTAGCCACGCCATGCGCCCACGGCAAACCCTTAGCCTCACATGCCAAGCCAAGCTAGCCACGCCATGCACCCATGGCAAACCCTTGGCCCCACATGCCAAGCCAAAACACGCCTTGCCTTGGCCCTAGCCAAGCTAGCCGCGCCATGCGCCCATGGCAAACCCTTGGCCCTAGCCAAGCTATCCACGCCATGCGCCCATAACAAACCCTTGGCCCCCGCCATGCCAAGCCAAATCACACCCATGTGTCAATGGAAAACCATGCCAGCCACACCTAACGCCAAGGCATGCCAACCTTGCTAGCCGCACCCCAGTGCCAATGGCAAACCATGCCAGCCACACCTACCGCGCCTTGCCAAACGTACCTTTCCATGGCCCCATGCCAACCTAGCCACGAGACCTTGATGGCCTTCTCTACGCGGCTACCAAAAACGAAGGCGTGCGACAATCAACGGTCGCCCTTCAATCCCAGGAGAAAATCCTAGCCGTTCGAGGTTACCAAACGACCTTTGGCCCAAAACCCTAGCTCGGTCACGAACCTAGCCAAGCTAGCCACGCCATGCGCCCATGGCAAACCCTTGGCCCCACATGCCAAGCCAAGCACGCCTTGCCTTGGCCCTAGCCAAGCTAGCCACTCCATGCGCCCATGGCAAACCATTGGCCCCACATGCCAAGCCAAACACGCCTTTCCTTGGCCCTAGCCAAGCTAGCCACGCCATGCGCCCATGACAAACCCTTGGCCCCACATGCCAAGCCAAACACGCCTTGCCTTGGCCCCTAGCCAAGCTAGCCGCACCATGTTCCCATGGAAAACCTTTGGCCCGGCCATGCCAAGCCAAACTACACCCTGCCTTGGCCCTAACCAACATAGTCGCGCCACCATGCTGGCCTTCCCTACGCGGCTAACAAATAACCAAAATAAAGGCGTGCGACAATCGACTGTCCCCCTTCAATCCCAGGAGAAAATCCTAGCCATCCAAGATTACCAGGCAACGCATGGTAACCTTTGGCCCGAAAACCTAAGTTTGGCCACGCCAAACCATGCCATGCCAACCTAGCCGCGCCACCATGCTGGCCTTCCCTCTGCGACTACCAAAACGAAAGCATGCAACGATGTCAGCCTATCTTTCCTATTGAGATGCAAAATCTCGACCGTCGAAGGTCACCAAGCTAGCAAGTCTCCCAAGTACGACTTGCCAGGCAAGAACAACATGCTACATGTTTTCCACAAAAATATTCGACTTTCCACAAAAATTCGGTTTACAACGTGCGGCGTATACTACGCCCATCATAAGGAAGTGTCATAAGGGTGAGGCGGTTAGTAAATACAGGGAGTTAAATGTGAAACGTTCATGGGACATCAATTCCATGCGTTAACGATTTTATGGAACATCAATACCATGCATACGGTTACCACCTCCTCCCATTTACTTACCCATTTTCTATTCCTTAATGAGACCAGAAGTACGTTTCACTTCGACTTGTATAAATAGGTTTTACCTATTTCCACAGAACAACAAGGTTCATTCGGGAATACACAACACCTCGAAGAAAATACTTGCTAGCTTACCATTTGTTAGCCTTTCCATTTTTCTCGATTAATCGTAGTAACACAACTATTCTTCGAATCAACTATTCTAGTCTCATCACTTTCCTTGCTTCCCTCCCCAAAACCAACCCATTCTCCTTCACTTTGGAGTAGAAGCAAGTCTGGAATGGCCATTTCTTGGTTTGGCCGGTACTTACAGATTGATCTCTCGAATCTAAAGTACTCCCTTGCGGTACATTGTTTAGGGTTTAAATTGTTTCTCACCCGTACACCCAAAATTACCAAAATCAGCGGGGAAACCATTTTCACCTACAAACAATTGGCGACCACAGTGGGAGATTGATCTATCGGTTCAATATCGGCTTTCAATTCTGATTTCATTTTTCAAACATCGATCCCAACATGGTAGAACTCAGATCGGATCGGTGCCGAGAACACCGACACAGAACACATCCCCTGGTGTTAATGTTACTTCCAACAACGTCTTTGTGTCACCTACTGACCACGGTAACACCGAAAGCACTCCTTCGAGTGTAACACCGCCGATCACCAGGGCCATAGCTGCCGCTGTCTCTAATGTCCCTGCACAACCTACCAACCACGGCAGTGCCGAAAATACCCCTTCGGGCGTTACGCCACCGGTCACCAGAGCCAGGGCCGCCGCTACCGCTCCTAACGCTTCGTCAATCATGGCACCTCCAACCACCACTAAGACTCCAATTACCCCACCGAAGGGAGAAACCGGAGGAACAGGAGGAGCCGACCATATGTCACCATCGATTTGATGGAACGACGGGAAGTTCTCGCTAGAGCCGGACGGATATGGTTTCAACACATAAACAAGTACTCACCTTTCTCAAGGCCCCAGCGGAGCGGCTACCACGTGAGTCACGCCCTCCAAAGCCGTTTAGAAACGCCTCCAACACCCCGACGCTAGCACCTCGGCGGAACACGTCTGCGGACGAGGAGATTCGCCCTAGAACCCCATTGGAAAGAAGCCAGCCATCCAACTTCGTTACGTGAGAGTATCTGGAGCAACTTCTCCGCAACCGAGTCAAGAATGATGAAGTATACATGCACCAGCATCAACCTCCATACCCATCTGAAACACAAAGAATCCCCTCTTCCAAGAGGGTACTCTCTCCTCAATTCACTACGTACGATGGCACTTAGGAAATGCACATGAGCATGTCTCCCGCTTTTTGGAGTCCCCATGCGAGCATGAATACAATCACGTTCTTCGTCGACGGAGTTTTCAAAATCACTTATCGGAAGGGCGTATACATGGTACAACTTGACATCTGCCGGAATAGTATCCCAAGCTCGGGATAGCATAGTTACCGCATTTACAAAGTACTTCTTCGTGTCCGAACAAGTTACTTTCTCGGACACAGGAAGAATGTACCCGGTGGGACAACGAACATCCGAATGATTTTGTTAAGAGATTCGGGGTTCAAGCACTTCATTTGTCATGACCCAAACGTGACCGAACGGCGGTGGTGAACACGTGCATCAATGGTATGGCTCCTATTTATCGTGCCACCTTTAGAGAACTTGCGTTTCCAGGACATTCTCGAACTCCATGAAGCTTCCGGACGATCCGCAACGACGGCACCCGACATTACTAGAAAGAACTAGACCGACTCGAACCGAAGACATGCGCGAAACTTCGCGGGAATAGGCGCCTCACCGCCCAAGCAATTTAACTTGGCCCTCCTCGTGAATGTAGTAAACGAAAGAGGGAAAAGTAAGGCCCCGACTGCGGACCATCAGCCTAAACGTGAAGCACCCGGCACAACAGGGAAACTCCACCACGGAAGGCCGCCCGCTAAATCTCCCATGCGTCATCACGAAACCTAAGGGAATGCCTCGGAATTCCTGTTTCCCATCGAGGAGGTGATTGATCTCTTAGAAGCATGGATTCAAGATGATGTTATCAGACTGCCACCTCCCAGATGCCAACCGACTGAGGCTGAGATGTCGAACCCCAAATACTATCACTACCACAGATTTTTTTCACCACCCAACCAGTGATTGAAACAGACTGAAGCATATCTTCAAAGAAAAGATAGAAGCAGGGGATCTCCAATTAGGAAACGAGGGAGTACATCGAGACCCACTTCCAGTAAGGAATTGCGGGGTCTCTGGGACTCCGTGCACGAGACCGTACAATCTATGATGCAGCACGTATGCGAAATTCTCTACCTTTCCAAGGTGCATCGCCAAGATATTTTCGCGGCTCTCAATCGTGTTGTGTCGGGCAAACGGCTTTTTCACTCCATGGAAACCGCGCTAAGGGCCCAAGCTTTCCCAGCGGGCGGAATCGAAAGAGGCAACTGGGGACTGCTGACCACATCCCATTTAAGAGATATTGAATTTGACAAACACACTCATCGATGCGGCCTCGACTTCAACATTATTACTTTCAAGACCTTTGAAAGGCTGCGAGATTCTGAAACAAGACTTTACCCATTCCCCGTCTGTGATTAAGAACCGGGAGGAGAAGTCTTGAACGCGCATGGCTACATCAACCTCGAGGGTTAAGATAGGAGACGCTATAACGCGTGGCAGATTCCACATTGTCAAAAGCTGGGTTACGACATGATATTGGGGCACTTATGGGTACTCGACAACAAGGCAAAATTAGGTACATCCCCTCTACCAATGACAACGCCCGAAAGAATCTCCAACAAACCGTCCCACTTGCTGCCTGCATAGCGAGTTACCAGGGAACCGGACGCCGGGGAAGACTTGTTGGCACTAACTCATGGATTCCAAATGCAAGTAAGCCTTTGCCGGCGATCTTCTCTACGACCAGTCATTTCTTCCCCTATTCTATCATGGGGACTCGGCGCAATTACTGGCACAAACACCGTCAAGAGATGTGAATGGGGTGCTAGGTCATTCAAACACTTTGCAAGAAACTTAGAAGCGACCACTTAGAAGCCGATGTGGCCAAGATTCAAACGGCTACACAACGCTTTGAACCCGTTTTTCAATCGTAGATATAGTGATTAAGGTAAACTCGTTTCAAGTTGGGAAGATGACGGTAAAAATAGCTGCTCAATTGGTTCTCTGATGAAAGAGAAGACGAGCCGTATCGGTGGCGACGTTCTTTTGGAGGATCTGCAAGCTCATCAACACAGACAAGCCGGAAGGCGTGATAGTCCACTCGCGATGGCTCAAGCTTTCCCATCCCTAAAATGCTGTACTTTTCCAACCACTCTCCCTTTAGTATTTCCTTCGATAGTTTCTCTTGATATATGTATTTCCCCAAGATGAATACACCGTTTGTATTCTTCTCCGGAATTTCTTTTTCATTAAAAAAAAAAACATCTCTTTCCGAATGGGTTTTCCGGATCTCAGAGAAATACATCCAACTAACCCAAAACCTTTCAAAAAGCCATTGGCCATTATATCACAACCAGAAATACCTTATTCAATTATTCAAAAAGAAAAAAAAAAGGGGCGGAACGTTAATTGGCGAAGAAGAAGGTAAAGATGAGTCTACAAAAAAAAAATCAAGACGACTAAGCAACAAACAAGAACGATGAAAGGGAGAAACTAGTCATCGAAAGATGGAACACGAGTCCCCTCGGTCAAGGCTATTTTCAAGAACTTTCCCCAACAATCTCTCGGGCAGCAAAGATTCCATTCGACGGCATTAGTAGCAGCAACCTCAACATCCCATCCTGAAGCAACCTCGGCGACAACAACGTCCATCTCTTTTTCATCACCCGCTTCAACAATGGTCCCGACATATGCCACCATGCGCCCCCAATGTCGCCGAAGCGACATCTCCGTGCCAACTCCGAAAGCCGTCAGCCTTGTCAAGCGCGCGTCTTCCTCAAAGGTCTTCTCAACGACCTCTCGAGGAAGATTTCTTGATTCATCTGCATCAGGATCGAGAATTATCGCCGTCTGAGCGAAGAAGTTACGTTGGCTTTCCTCTAAAAAATCCCTGAGCTCGGTTCTCCGTTGTTTCGACCTGGGCAGGCCGATCCGCCCTAACCTTTGGACCGAGAAAAAGTTTCTTTGCATTGGAGATTCTCAACACACCGGGGTTCTTCACCACCTTCCCATTCCTCCTCCATGTTCACCGAACCCAAGAAAGTCCGAACACGCGCCCCGCACTTCAGAGATAGATAAAGGAAGTTTCTTGATAATTCCACCGATTTCATGGAGCAGTAGATTCGATTCTACCTAATGCCTCCTCATGAGAAGAAAACTGGTCTTCGCGATTCAAAGTTTTTCTCCAGAAGAATTAAAGGTATGGTTGTATCTGGAGGATCCCATCATACACTACAAAGAACAGATAAAGTGGTCAAGTTCTCACCCCATCTATACTAACAACATACATAAGAAAGAGGATAAAATGAGAATCGGAAGAAAAAACGAGACGATACCTGTGAAGAGGACGGGCGTGGACAAACTATGTGAATGGAGGGTTCAAGATCATCTTTTATGTTCAGCAAACGATGCGATCTGAAAAGGAAAGTTTTTATACTAGCTAGTGAGTTAAGGCATGATATCCGATCCTAATTAAACTTCATCCCACCAGTCAATATAAGGGGAAGCCTCATGCATGGATGTGCAAAATAATCAGGGTTTGGTGAGAGAACGTGGAAGAACGTGTTTGAGACACGCTAGCTCGTGTTTTGCTTTCCCGCCGCCAGCATTAAGATTCGGAAGCAAAACCGGTAACGTAACCTAAGCAGATGGAGTAACGCCCCTTTTGTGGGCATAACACTCTCGGGTTTTTGAAGAGAAAAGAACTTCCTGTTTGAGCCAAGTAAAGAAAAGAGGCAGCTGGGCCTTTGAAGGCAAATCACCAAGCTAACCACGCAACGTCTTGGTCCCACCACGCCACACCGTCCGTACACGCCTTGAAAGGCAAATCACCAAGCTAACCGCGCAACGTCTTGGTCCCACCACGCCATACCGTCCGTACACGCCTTGAAGACAAATCACCAAGCAAACCGCGCCCTGCCATGGCCGTACCATGCCAAGCCGTCCACTCCATTACCGCAGGACTTATCATGCCAGGCTGTCCATGCCATGGCTTGCCACGTCGACACCAACAACTCGTCAAGCCAGCATCATGATATTCCCTAACCCAGCCAAGACGATGAGTAGCCAGATTAAGTCGACGTCTCTCACCTCACCGCTTCACGGTCTACACAAATAAAATCTAGGCAAAATTACATCCAAACGCGGGATCATGAACTCTCCTTACCACAAATAGCAACCGTGTCAAGCCATTCACCATGCTTGCCTTCCCAAGACCGCGCCCGCTTTGCCTCGGTGATGTACGACCAGACCAAGCCAGCAACTTTCGTCTCACCACTCCACGGTCTGCATCCCCAGTACAACTTACGCAGGGCCGCCAACACCGGAAGCAAGAACTATCTTAACCCCTCAAAAAGGTTAGTCGGATTTTCCTGGCCATCTTTGCAATGATTTACATCTTGATTAAAGTATGTCTGTCACCATCATATGCTTACCTCGCAACAAGGCACCTGTCCGAGCTAAGCGGGGGACTTAATGTTGATGGTGGTTTTTAGCTTAGGGGTAAAATCGTAAAACCTTAGTTAGACAGTGACGTCACAGAACTTGAGTAATAATGTCCAAACCAAGCACATTTATTGAACCCTTTAATTTGTATGCGAGAAAATTACCAGGGTACCATTTTTGCAAAATGATTCAAAACTAAGTGTTGAAGGAATGAATGTAGTAGACATGATAGTAGTGTAAGGAAATGACTCTTCATTAAATGTGACATGGCGAGAGACATAAAATCTTCCAGTAAGAGGGTTTAAGCATTTGTAACCCTTTTGTTGAGCACCATAACCAAGAAACACACAAGGAGAGCTTCTATGAGACAATTTTGAAGATGAATATGGTCTTAACCATGGGTAACAAGCACAACCAAAACTTCTGAGAAATGTGTAGTTTGGGCTTTTGTGAAAAAGTTGTTCAAAAGGAGAAGTAAAGTTAAGGCTTCTAACTGGTAGCCTATTTATTGTAAAGTTGGCTGTCATAAATGCTTCAACCCAAAAAGAGTCAGGTAAACCAGCTTTGAGAAGAAAAGTTCTGCTAATATCAAGTAAGTGTCTATGTTTAGCTTCAGCAACTCCATTCTATTATGAGGTGTGTGTGCAAGTAAACTCATGTTGAATACCATGAGTAGTGGTAAAGAAGCTAACTCATTGTTAATGAATTCACCACCCCCATCTGATCTGATAGTAATGACTTTGCAGCACAATTGGTTTTCAATTTGAGATTTAAACTTTGAAAAAGATAGTCTTAAAATCAGATTTAGCAGTTAAGAGAAATAGCCAACAAAATTTAGAAAAATCATCCACTATGTTGACATAGTACAAGAAACCACTGTGAGACATAAAAGGGGAAGGACCCCACAAATACATATGAAGAAGTTCTAGTGGTTTGGAAGTACAATGAGTAGAAACAGAAAATTGAAGTTTGTGAGATCTTCCGAACTGACAACACTCACAAAAAAAGTGGTGCTTTTATTACAGAATTGTCAAGAGAATGACATACTCTCTGAAGGTTTGAAAAGATGGATGTGCTAGTTTATGATGCCAGACAGAAGTGGAATCTTTACTTAGATGTAGAGCCTTGAGTGGTGGTGGAGGTGTTGTGGGAAAGTTGATTGGATATAGGCCATTGACTTGAGACCCCTGCAGCAGAATCTTCCCAGAATGAAGATCATGTACAGTGTAATCATGGGGAGAAAATGTTATGGATCAGTTATTTTGAGTTGTAAACTGATGAACAAATAAGAGGTTATTTGAAGCTTGAGGAACATGAAGAACATTTGTAAGGTGAAAAGCTTATTTTGAGTTGGAAAAGACACATAACCAATAGAAGAAATATTCATACCTTCACCATTAGCAGTTTGAATGTATTCATAACCATCATAGGAGGTGTAATCATCAAGGTAGGAAGTATCAGTAGATACATGATGATTAGCTCCACTGTCAGCATACCACAGATTTTCACCAAAAATGTTGGCAGCAGCTAACATTGCATGAAGATTTTGAGGTGGAGCTCTGCCTTGAAAAGCAAAATTTAGCCTGTAAGGACGTTCACTTGCCAAATGTCCAGGTTTGCCACAAATTTGACACATTATGGATTCACCAGAAGTAAATGCATGAGGAGGCGGTGCTGACATGAAGGCTGGAAGTGGTGCTGACATAAAAGTTGGAGATCGAACTGGTGAATTATAGAATCCACGTTGAACTGGTGTATGATAATATCTCCTACCTCGAAATGATGATTAGTGCTACCTCTCGTAGGATATCCACGATTATAGTTATGTTGATTATTGAATCCTCTAGAGGCCAGAAAAGCCTTATTTTCAGAATCGGCTAAAATTGACTTAGATCTGGACTTAAGAATAATCTCTTCACTGAGAATGAGATTATGCAACTCAACACTGGTAACTGAGGAAATCGAATTCTAATAGAAGTAGCGAGAGCGTCAAATGAAGAGATCAATCCAGAGAGAGTATTGACAACAATTTCACTATCGCTAACTATAGAACCCGCAGCAGCTAAAGCATCAACAACTTTCTTGATCTCATTCAGGATATGTAGTAATAGAATCGTTACCTAATTTGATTGATTTCAATTTAGTGCGAAGTTGAATAGTATGAGTATCTGATACCTTAGAGAAACGTGATTCAATGTTGTGCCATAGTTCATAAGAAGTAGTTTCTCCAGCAAAATAAGGTAGAACTGACTCAGACATAGTTGAATTAAGCCAGGGAATAATAGTTGAATCTTCATCTTGCCACAAAGTGTAGGCTGGATTAACGATCTGATTATTAACATGATTTCGAGAAGTGTACATCTCAGTACATTGACGTTCACTAGTAACATAATCAGCAACCCTAAACTTATTAAGTAGAGTAAGATTCACAGCTTTCCAGGTAAGAAAATTATCCTCCTTGAGTTTGAAATTTGCAATACCAGTTAGTTGATTGAGAGGAACCTTTGAAATCGAACGATTCTCCATGATAACAAAAGTAAACAATTGAAGAAGAAAGAAAACAGATCTGAAAAATGAGAAGAGATCAATAAAATAAAGATTCAAAGAATGAGATCTTGAGTGAGATCGAGTGAATACTGCTAGAAAAGAGAAGGAACAGTTGAAATCACTCGAGAAGAAATCAAAATTGAGCTCAAGAAAACTCCATTAATGGAGGAAAAAATGGATCGAAAACCCCCGAGAAATTCATTTCTCAGGTCTGATACCAAAGTAACATAACAGTTCTTCTCATTAACTCAGAAAACAATCTTACAGACTTAATGTAGCCGAAAGGTGTTAATATACTCTACTGTTGACCAATCACAACCATAGAAATATAAACCATAGGAATACAAGCACGTGTCCATAGATGGCAGGCAGTTTACAGTTGGTGACAGTTTATAACAGAACATAGAGCGTACACAAAGTGTAAGCTATTAAAGGATACTTATCACTTACCGGTGATCAACAAAATTGAACCATTGATGAAGTAACTAGAGAGTTACCTGAGTAGGTTTGGAATCAATCAAATTCCCAATATTGAATGGCTTCCTAGACAAATATGATTTAAATCCGAAAAATCTCATGAAAATCGAAGTTTGGTATGAACCCAAATGTTAGATCGCATGAATGATGCTTCAAATTTCTATGGGTGAAGTTAGTTTTTTTTTTTTGTTGTTGTTGTATGTAAGACAAAAGTTCGTCGATTTGAGATTGTTAGGAAGTGAATAGAACGAAAAGAACAATTCAGATGATAAAAAGGGCCTTCATACTTCTCCTAAGCTAAGATTTATGATAGGGGCCTTCGTGTAATTTTAGGGTCCATGTAAAATAAAACCCGGTTGAAAACTCACCCTTTTATTTATTATAGTAAGATGGATAAAAAATAAAGCTTCAACAACTTCTTGAATCCAAAATTTCTTGATTTCCTTGGCATCTTCAACTCCTTGAAACCTTCGTAATTTTAAGTTGCAATAATTCTGAATGTGTTCAACTCGGCATCGTTGTTGTTGAAGAACCGATTTCATAGCGAAAACAACTTTAGAAAACAAATGTTCTCAATTGTCATTATACAAAAACATAATATTATTCCTTTCTCCAAAGTTCAATTGTATCTCAACTCTGAAGTAATACTATGGTGATATGGTTCTCCCCCTTAATCAATACTTACATCTTTTGCATAATGGGTAAAACCTATAGATTATTGATTCACTCCCCCTTACATAATGATCTGTAAACCATATGTATGTATTATGAAACTACTAAATAATTTGCCCCCTTTTTGTCAATAAAATTAACAAAGGTACGAAAATCGCGGGATCGTATGAATACAATCAAAAGATATGTCAAGTCTTAAGGAAGTTTTGAGATTCCACATTATAACATAGTTAGAATGCAACTCCTTATGTCAACTTTTTTTAGATGATATCACATAGTAATAAATACTTAGCGCTCATCCAGGAGATAAAAGGATACAAGCATCCCCTTTCAAATTCCACAACCACACTCCCCACAAAGATTTAGCAATTAAGCACGAGTTCATATCAGAACTCTCCCCCATTTGATGTCATTCCCAAGAGAACAACATGATTGACCTTGCTTTATAAAAAGAATGATTTTGTTGGACATTAACAAATCACATGGATTTGTATCTAAAAATCGAATTAAAATAATCTCTACGCCAGTTACAGACAAAAAGATAATTTTTTATCGATATGACTCAACATAAGAAAATCTTACGGAGCGTGTCAAGCAGTAAAAACACAAAAGTGTGCTCACAAGTAGATCAATACTGCGAGAAAAATCTCAAAGATTTTGTTTATTCTCCGTTTATAAAAAACGTAATAAATTTAACTTTTGAGCATGTATGAAATATTAGCCGATTCACGAAAACGTAAAGGCACAAATATTTCATAAGAATTTTGTAATAATTAAACCAATAATGATTACATGTTGCAAGTACTGCCATCATCTTATCTAAGAAACAAACTTGTAAAGAACATACAAGTTGATTTTCTCTTAGAAGGAATAATCAATCTTTTTCGCTAGGATTTACACCACGATTGGCTACCAAAAGCGTAAAAAAAAAGACTTCCTTGACAAAAAAGAAGAGGCTAATATATATAAATATATAGCTCATTAAGAATCGCGCATCATATATTCACATATAAACCAAGGAGGTCGTGAACATTCAAGTAATAACCGAGTTCAATAACCCTCAAGACTTAAATTATGAATCATGATCAAAAGAGATTTAATGATCAAAGTTATCTTAGAAGTGTTAGAGAGTGTTTTTATAATGGCAAAGATATTATAGAAATAGTTTGTATGCATCTGAAAAATATTTGGCAGGAACCCGACCCTAAGTTACGAAACAAAAACCTAAAAGATAGTTCGTGTATCTTGGCCCTCATGGTACACGTACCAGTTTGCATACCATACTTTTAAAAATAGTGTTCAGGAAATTTTTGGTATGCAAACCAGTGTGCAAACTCTTCATTCCACGAAATCATGTTACACGTACATGTATGTGTACCCTCCTGTAGACGTCGATATTCGATAAACTTTTTTTGCCCATAACTTTTTTGGCCGAACTCGGAATGATCTCATTTTAATTTTTTTGCATTCTTTTTGTAGTTGAATTCTCTTCAAGTTAATTTGAATGAGTTAAGCTTGGTCTTTGTCCTGTCTCTTGATTTTGAGCATTTTTTGTGCTTTTCGTCACACTTCTTCCACTTCTCTTCGACTTGGGCACTCGGATACTTGCAATAATTCTCTAGATACTTTTAGCAATTTTTAGATCCTTTTCACCTAATAGATACAAATAAGAGAAAACAAGAGTAATAACAAGAATACATGAAAGAATAATAGTTAACATGATATGTGCCCCCTAATTCTTTTGTTTTCCTCAATGTATTCATAATAGGGAATTTCTTGGTGAGGATGCACTTTCAACAAAATAAAGTTGTGTTGGGGTGAACAATGTCCTTCTCACCATGGATTTTTTTGCATCTATGGATTTTTCACCATCTATAGTTTTTGGTTTATTTCGTTTCTTCTTCCACCAATTCTTGCGTTTCACTTTTGGATTATCATGAAGAAGATTACTTTTAGACCCATCCATATCTAAATCCATCTTTCCCAAGAAATTTTTAACTTCCAACATCATGGATTTTTCCTTTTCCATAGTTATGGAATTTTCTGGGGGTCATTCCCTTTTACATTCAATGCATCATTGACTATCTTTGGTATCCACTTCTGAGTGCATTTAGGAATAACCCGAACCTTCTGCACATTATTCTCTTCAAGATTTCTCGAAAGAGAATTGGATTGACTATTCTTTTACAAGTTAGTCTTTCTCCAATTGGGAGCATCAGATCTTGTCTTTGTCTTTACAAAGTTAACCTTTTGATAATCATTACAATTGTGAAAAGGCTTTGTATGACGTTTATAGAAAAATTTTGGTTTATCATAGCACTTATTCATTTGCCTAAAGATTGGACATTGACAACCCGTAATGTCATGGGTATTAGCCTTAACACATGGTCTAGGTTTGATCATTTTTTTTTTATGCCCAAACAAGAACATCGTGAAGTTTTTCATTCCTTGTACATAAGGAATGTTATTACCTAGAAATCGATATAGTTTTCTCTTTCGAACCTTGCCGGTGTGACCTTTATTTAAGAATCACTTGCCTTGACACCTCTTTGCTAATACTTAGCAAACATAGCCCAAGGAATGTTATTACATCTGGTTAATTTGTTTGAACTAGTATTGAACTTTCAAGTCCTCTTCCAACATCTTGATTTTTGGAGATCGATCTAGGTGTTTTTTCAAGCGAGAGAAGCACTTTCTTGAGATTTAACCTTAAAGTTTTTCTTTCAACAAATAGAAATTTCAACGAAGATTTTCATATTCAAGATTCTTTGAAAGTACATTTTCTTCACAATCTTTAAGAAGGAATTGAATAAGTTGATAACCATAATCATGAGTCGTGAGAAAGGAAATCCAAAGAGACTAGAAGTCATCATCTTTTTCTTTTTATGATGATCAAACAACTTGGCATATACTGAGACTAATTCCTCATCAACATATCTACCAATATCTGAGTTACTATATATCATCGGAAAGTTCCCCCAACTGTTTTTCTAGGCGTGTTTCCCAATTATCCACAAATTCTTCATCACTCGGGGTGATTTCATGATGGTTTTCAGATAATGATTTATATGTGACAGTTTTATCAGGTGTTGAATCTAAACTTCAATCATTTGGTTGATTCTGAACTGGTGATACGTTTATAGAGATTTCGTCTTTGTCCATATAGTCAAACTGCTTCAAACACAGACTTATTAGGTCTTAGCGTGGATGCATGCTCTGATACCAATTGAAAACGCGTCAGAGAACCTCCAAAAACTTACAAACTAATTAAAACGAAAATAGGGTACATTCAGAAATTCTATAGCACTTAGGAAATCTAGTCTATTATCCCTTCTTCATTTTGTAACAAACAACCTCTTTCAGCTATTGTATTGCATCAAAATTCGCCTCCCTGTAAGTGTGAACAAAACTTACATTAGTATATCTTGATCTCGCAGCAAACCATCCATGTCTTAAGAACCATGGAACTGACTGAATATCACTTGAATAGGCTAGAACGCTCCCATTGAATCTATTCTAATACAAACATTTTCTACTCCAAACTTGACACCCCCCCTCCAAGCTAACAATCACATAAAACAGCTCCGCCAAATAGTTAGTTTGAATGCCAAAACCAACACTCATAGCTCCTAACACATTAGAACTAGAATCATGAACCACTGCACCCGCACCAGCTCTACCCGGATTCCCCTTTCCTGCTCCATCACAACAAATCATTATCTCATTATATTCATGTGGTACCTGATAGACGCACTTATGTGTCTAATTTGTCCTCAATGTTTCGTATTGTTAGTACTCGTTTTTGTCCTTATTATGGTGTTTTGTGTGTTTGTAGGTATTTTTTGGAAATAAAGATTGTTGGAAAATTCGGGTCGAAAAGTTGCTCGAAACACCCCAGGAGGACATTTACTATTCGGACTCCCACTTTGGATAAGGGGAACCCAATTGCTAAGGGGCAACCCATTGCTATTCGCACCCCACAGCTGGTTAGAGGGACACCATCTTCACCATTTTGAATTTTGAGAATTGGCGGGAAAAAGCTTGGTCACTAATGGTAGAACTAGGGTTGCGATTTTGGGCTTGATGCAGTGAGACTAAAGGGCTGGAATTAATTGGGTTTGTTCCTCTTGGCTAAACAGGGCTGGTATAGGCTTTTTGCTCGACTAACTTTGGCTAGATTCTCGCATGGAAGAAAACGAGTCTCTCGGGTTTCAGAGTTCGAGTGTGTGTGGCCGACGGTTTGTGATGTGCATTGCTCGAGTTTGGAGGACTTGGGACACTTTACGGAGCGTGCAAGAAGGTTTTTCGCGTGTTTGGAGTGAGTTAGCCGCCATCGGGTGCATGGGAAGATAAATCGGGGAAGAAAATATTCCCGAGTTTATGGCCCGAGAGAGAGAAGATTTGGAGCGATTATGAGGAGATATTTTGTCATTGTCGAGTATAAAAGGTTGGTGGGACTCGGACCGGGGGATGGAGAGTTAGGGAGAGGTACGAGCATCGACGGATCGAGAAAATCAAGTTACATAATTATTTTTCTCGTTGCTTGCACCAAGAACACGAAGAACATAAGACGCACACTAGACGAGTCGTTCATGCTACGGTGGAAATGACGCAAGCGTGGGTCGCAGAGCTACAAACAACGACAACGAGTTCATCATTATCGTTCTGCCTTAGCAGATGGTTTGTAACAAATATAAGTGTTACAAACCCGGTTTTTATTGTTTTTCTCCCATTTCATCATTTGTGAACCATTTTTGAGCAATGAAATCAACTTTTGAGCGTGTTTCCAACATGATGAGCTAAATCCCTACACTGGGACGACGGAGGAAGACGAATTTCATACATGGGTAAAATTATTTAATTATTTTTAAGACTTTTGCATTAATTTTAATTGAAGTATGATTTGAATTAATTGGTTGTCATTTAATTTGATGAGGTATACTTAGCTTAAATGATTTGATACATCATGCTTAGGATTTACAACCAATCTTTTGAGAATCTACCTTGGCAAAATCAGAGTCCATGTCAATTTTATTTATTGAGCTTTAATTTTTGATAATAAATAAATTGAACCCTATGTTATGAATTCGACGAAATCCTAGTCCCAGTAACTCTCTTCATCCTGTGACAATATTTTGTATCTATTTTCCTTTTATTTTAGTTTTTTTAATTCTTAAAATCAATCTCATCAAGTCCGAGTGAACGACAACTCTATTTACCACTATCTAAAATTCGATCAATTTTTTGCGCCGCCGACGCGGACTTGTGTATAGATTTGTTTTTAGGTTTTTTTATTATTTTTTATTATTTTTATTATTTTGTTCTTTTTTACGCGTTTTGGTATTTCAGTTTGCTTTCAGATTTGGAGTGGAGAGAAAGAAAAAGAGAAAGTGCTGAAAAGAAAAGCAAAGCCCAAATAGGAAAGAAAAGAGAGATCCGAACGGAGTGAAGAAGAAAATTTTGTATATAGTGTTATTATTATTTATTTATTTTTAGAAACTGTAATTAGGTAATTATTTTTGTAATTTTTATTTTTATTTTTGGACTTTATTTTTGGACTTTTGGACATTATTTTTTTAAAACCCTAAGGAAGGGTTAGTTTAAATATAAACTGCACAGGGAAGGACGATAGTTACGATACTGTCTCGGCCCCTAGGGTTCGTACATTGACATAGGAGTCAGTGGCCCGAGTCGACTTCAACGGTTCATCCCCCGTCTGGAATAGGAGGTAAGAATTCTAAACACCCGTGAATCCCATGTCAGCGGGTTAACTGGATGATTTTGTATGCATATATGTTGAGGTATTGAAAACGGCTGCTTTAATTTCCTAGTAAATGGCAAGGCCTGGCCAAACAAGATAAGGGTTCGGATTTGATCACCGTTCTCTTCTTGCCCGCCTTAGGAAAATGATACCAAACTCGAACCTAAGCTTAAAATACTGACTAGAACGAGACCGATAGGGTAACGAGCTTAATAGGAAAGTCATTCGAAAAATATTGGTTACTCTTTTAAGCATACTTCGAAGTTCATGACGGTTTCTGTGAGTTGAATGCGTGACTGTGCCGCCTTGTAATGCGGTGAGGCCTTGGGTATCAAAGCTCCATCGAGCTTCCCTCGTCTCTATTTATCTTACTTTAACTCAGATTGATTCCAGAGGGTTGTAACGAATTCCCTTTCGAATGATTAGAAGCTGGTCTAGAAACAATCTAAGTGGATCCATCATGCTTTTTGTTTTCTAGAAATCAGTAGGTTTGTTGTGGTCGAGTTAGCCTTGTTTGTGTTTGTGTAGAATTACCTTACAGTTAGGATGTCAAACTGGTATTATAAAAGCCAATACAATGATTATCCAACTGAACAATATGGACATTACTCTTTTTATGACCATAGTGTGAATAGTGGTTGGGAACGCCAATCTTTTGAAGGTTATGGGTCATACCATGGTGAGCCAAATTACTATCCACACGTGCATCAGTCTTACGAGCAAAACGATCCTCCAATTTCTTTAGAAGAGTCTCTCAAGAGTTTCAATGAGTCAACACAGAAGTTTCACTTATTTATGAAAGAGACTTATAATATTCCGCTTCCAGAAGAGTCCGTAGAGCAGTCAACTAAGATATCTCTAGAAGAGTCCCTCAAGCAATTTACTGAGATTACAAATAGGATTGTGGAAAAATTTGCTCAAGATAGTCTTAAATTCCAATATAGTGTTCCCAATACCACCCTTGAAAATAAGGATAATTTTTATTCACATAATCAAGATGACGAGGTTAGAATTGGTAACACTACTTGTTTAGACGAGGTTCGATTATTTTCATATAATGATGATTATGATGAGGATAGTATTGATGAAGAATCTGAAATATGTAGGCATAGTGATCAGGAATTTGTTACTCCCAACGAGCTTTATAATGATAATGTTAATTCTAGTACAAATCCAAATAATTTTAATAATTATTCACCTATTCAAAAGGATGAGGGTTTGACTAGAAATATCCTTGTTTTAGACGATATAATATTTCCTTTTCACGAAGCCAACGAAGGTTTAGAGGAACGAGCTTATTTTGAGTCTAGCGATTCAGAAACAATAGTCTTAGACAAAGAAAATGAACTTGTAGAGATGAGTGAGGATGAACCTGACTTAGAAGAATCAATTGACCATTTTCAGGAATCAGATGACCTTGAAATTAGGGAAGTTGTGACTAGTCTTTCTAGAGAGGTCTTGAAAACTCTAAGTTTGGGGGTGATTATCATTCTCCATGTGCTTTAACTCTTAGAAAGGTCCCTAACTTGGGATTTGACATATGTGCCTCAACCATTCTAAAAGATTATCTTCATACACTTTTCCTGAACCTAGTTGTGTCCATAAAAAGTTCGGTTGTTAGAAACCCATCCTCTGGTTGATGTGGTTAACTTAGGGCTATGATACCACGATTGACTTTGTTTTCCCACCAAAAACCTTCCTTCCAATTGTGGGAACGTATAAGTTTCAGATGTGTCAATTATTAAGTTTTGAGGCTAAACCCAATTACTTTAAGAGATTAGGGTCGACACATTTGCTTAAGAATGACCACTACGTGGTCAATTTGTGTGAGTCAAGTCGATTGACTTAGAGGATCCCAGGTTATTCGGGTTATTGTTATGTGCTTCTAAGTTCTTAATTGAGTATTTCCAGACTCTAGAACCCGATCTTAGGGATACCGCCTTTGAGGAAATCCAGTAGATGAAAACTTTTTATCTAGACCCTTTTATAGAGCACGAACCCGAACCACAACTAGATGTAGTTGTCTTAAACAAAAAAATAGATAAGGGTGTGTTGGATGTCTTCACTGGTGCATTGCGGTTTCCTCTTCTTGTGGTTAGCACTTTTTGATCCAGATGACCCACTTGATTATTAGAATTTTGTTGCTATATGATTCTTAGAGGTGACTAATCCTTTCCAATGTATGGCTGAAGATTTTAAACTTAGCACTTCTTGGGAGGTAACCCAATATTCATGCGACACGGTAATATCTTTCCTTATCTCTTTTGCTTCGAATGGTAATGAGTTTCTCATTGTTCATGTTTTTAATTTCATCTTTAGAACATTGAGGACAATGTTAGATTTAAGTTTGGGGTATGGGAGAAAATTTTTAGTTGCAATAAATAAACTCCAGAGACTAGAAATTTATGCTAATTAAGGTTGGGACTAACTAATCTAAGTGGATGGGAACATCTTGGTTGTAGGAGTTGAGGAACCAATCGATTAGATGGAAACATCTAGAAGAGTCTATTCATAAAAGCACGAGCTCAGGTGTTAGAAAATAAAACATGGTAGTTTCGCCATATCCTCGTGATGGAAACATCGAAAGAATCCTGATCACTTCTTTTTTTCTTTTTACCATTGCTAGGGTGAAATAAAATGGCTGAGATACAAAAAAAAAAAAAAAAAAAAAAAAAAAAAAAATTTGAGACCATACCACCGGACCAACCGGAATAAATACAATAAAGTCAACCAACGATACCCTTGTATATGCCAGTTTGAATTGACATAGAGTTAGGATTATCGACCTTTGGTTCCCTTGTATATGCCGGTGTGTTGATATTAGTCCAGACCAGTATCTCAGTCCATTAGGATAGGTTCACCTTAGTCAACATCATCTACGTTTTTTCTCTACATCCATCTTCTTAATCTATCCATGTGATTGGTTGACTAAGGTTTATGATGTCCAGAAACTATCTGAGTAGAGATCTGTCACTTTATATGAATTTTAGTATGCTTGAGTGCAAACTCGTGTGCATCAATTGGAATTTCGCATCAGGGTACTTCCTCCTATAGTCAATGAGAGTATGCCAACCAAGGAGATTCTTTAGTGCCTTCCAAGGACCTGCGTAGATAGCTAGGGTCTGAAGTAATGGTTTTGTGGGTACACCTCTGGTAAACCCTCCCGAGATTAACTCGGTCACTGGGGCCACCTAGTGAGTTAGAATTTTATTTTTTATTAGTTTTGCTCGAGGAATAGCAAATAATAAGTTTGGGGGTATTTGATAGACGCATTTATGTGTCTAATTTGTTCTCAATGTTTCGTATTGTTAGTACTCGTTTTTGTCCTTATTATGGTGTTTTGTGTGTTTGTAGGTATTTTTTGGAAATAAAGATTGTTGGAAAATTCGGCTCGAAAAGTTGCTCGAAACACCCCCGGAGGACATTTGCTATTCGGACTCCCACTTTGGATAAGGGGTAACCCAATTGCTATTCGCACCCCACAGCTGGTTAGGGGGACACCATCTTCACCATTTTGAATTTTGAGAATTGGCGGGAAAAAGCTTGGTCACTAATGGCAGAACTAGGGTTGCGATTTTGGGCTTGATGCAGTGAGACTAAAGGGCTGGAATTAATTGGGTTTGTTCCTCTTGGCTAAACAGGGCTGGTATAGGCTTTTTGCTCAACTAACTTTGGCTAAATTCTCGCATGGAAGAAAACAGAGTCTCTCGGGTTTTCCGAGTTCTGAGTGTGTGGCCGAGAGTTTGTGATGTGCATTGCTCGAGTTTGGAGGACTTGGGACACTTTGGGAGCGTGCAAGAAGGTTTTCTGCGTGTTTGGAGTGAGTTAGCCGCCATCAGTGCATGGGAAGATAAATCGGGGAAGAAAATATTCCAGAGTTTATGGCTTTGACGAGAGAGAAGATTTGGAGCAGTTATGAGGAGATATTTTGTCGTTGTCGAGTATAAAAAGGTTGGCTGGGACTCAGACCAGGGGATGGAGAGTTAGGGAGAGGTACAGAGCATCAACATATCGAGAAAATCAAGTTACATAATTATTTTCTGCTGCTGCTGCACCAAGAACACGAAGAACATAAGACGCACACTAGACAGTCGTTCATGCTACAGTGGAAACGGCGCAAGCGTGGGTCGCAGAGCTACGACAACGACCTTGAGTTCATCATTATCGTTCTATGTAACACTGGTTTGTAACAAATATAAGTGTTACAAACCCGGTTTTTATTGTTTTTCTCCCATTTCATCTTTTGTGAACCATTTTTGAGCAATGAAATCAACTTTTGAGCGTGTTTCCAACATGATGAGCTAAATCCCTACACTGGGACGACGGAGGAAGAAGAATTTCATACATGGGTAAAATTATTTAATTCTTTTTAAGACTTTTGCATTAATTTTAATTGAAGTATGATTTGAATTAATTGGTTGTCATTTAATTTGATGAGGTATACTTAGCTTAAATGATTTGATACATCATGCTTAGGATTTACAACCAATCTTTTGAGAATCTACCTTGGCAAAATCAGAGTCCATGTCAATTTTATTTATTGAGCTTTAATTGTTGATAATAAATAAATTGAACCCTATGTTATGAATTCGACGAAATCCTAGTCCCAGTAACTCTCTTCATCCTGTGACAATATTTTGTATCTATTTTCCTTTTATTTTAGTTTATTAATTCTTAAAATCAATCTCATCAAGTCCGAGTGAACGAAAACTCTATTTACCACTATCTAAAATTCGATCAGTACCCAAAAACATTCTACCGGCTCTTTAACCTAAATTCTTCTATGGATAACCCTAAAAATATTCATCACCTTCAAATCTTCAAAAGTATTATGCATACAACCCTTCAATCTTATTGAATATTCTTTTAAAAGAAACTCTAGCTCACTTTCTTATTATTATATGTGAAACTAGGTATCACCGGGGCCTTACGGCCCCGGCTCAACCTCTGATGAGTATCAAGCGTCACGTAGCCTTCGGTATTGGACCCATAGTTTTTAGCTTAATATGTCCCGTAAAAATATTATTAAAAATTAATAATATAATTGTTATCCAGGTGATATTGTCTGGTTTATGTTATCTAGGTATCACCGTTGACGATTTTTTTAAATATTTTCCTTTGTGTTGTCGGTTCATTGATTCCAGGATAACTAAATGGTGGTGACTGATCAAACGTGAATGTCACCTGTCAAAGATGGCAGTTAACTTTAAGTGGATGATGTTGAGCGTTTTTATCTAACATATTAAGTTGAACCATGGTTTGAACAAAATATGAATTATTTACTTGAAACATACAAATGAACGTATTTGCTTTAATAAATTATTCAAAAGAATTTTTATTTTATTTAAAGAATTTTAAACAAATAGTATAAATTTTAATACAATGATTTAGGATATCTATTCCCAAGACAAAAAAGTCTAATATGGATAAGAATTTAAATTACCACAACAATAATAAGGTAAATAATTAGGTGAATAATGCAAAAGCTATTAAAGTTGTTCAAGAAGTTGTTAATGTCTTTGACACGGCCAAAAACCTGGTAAACCATGCGTATGATAAAGTGAGGAAAATATAAAATGGAGTTATAATACACCTAGTCAAGAATGTAAATTGGCTAAAATAACAAAAGAATTTAGATCCATTAAAAGCTACTCCAAAAAGTGCATGAATATATTTTTGACACGTTCATGCACTCGGAGCTCTTTGGAACGCCGTATTGAAAAACTTACAAATCCACGATTTTAAAGTTTTCTTAATTGTCTGATGCTCTTGCAGCTGTTTATCCAGCTGCAACATTGAAGGGAGACTGTTAAATGACGGAAACCGAAACTCTCAAACATTTGCAACGGATTATTTCGTCGAAGTAAAACAAAAATATATGTGCATCAAAATTTTACAACTTTCTGATATCTTAGATTATGATAAAAATAAAATACTATACGAATAAATCTAGACTTACACATGTTAATATAAAGATAACCTTGTAAGGATTTTCATGACATTTCTTGGATGCTGGAAATAAATAAAGCCAATAATAAGAGAACCCCGAGGGTAAACTTCCTGAACTGCAACATTGAAATGTCTGGTGAGCTTGATATTGTGTATTACAATAAACTAAACAGAAACACCAATGTAGACTAATCAAGCCACGTATGTATAATAGACTAAACCTATGCATCTTAAAACAACTAATCAAGCTACTTTATGTCCAAACTGCAAGTAAAAGTAAACTGATCAAGGTAGAAATCTCACCGTTGTAAGAACACCTTAGATAATATTTTTGTTTCTTAGAAATCACAGTCAAAACCTGTGCAATTGAAAACCTTAATACATTTGTACAATCTACACAACAAAACCAACCAAAATTAGATCAAATCAATACCATAGATAACATTTAACCAAATCAAATTATACTTTATGGTCAAAAATTATCATAGGGAAGTATATTGACACATAATCAAACATAGGATCTACTTACAATGAGCATCAGTTGCAAGCTCATTAAGTTTTCATGTGATAACACGTACTTCAGGTCTTTGTACATTCCCCTATTAAGCATGTGAAGAATATTGTATAAATTTTGTATTCCGATGGTTGTACATAATCCTTTAACACTTTCACTACAGGAGTATGACAAATATTTACATGCGTGATGGAGCTACTAAATTCTATTACTCCATCCTCTTTCTCATAAATATAAGCTAGGACAACCAAAGCATCACCATAGGGTGCAATTGATAAAATCATCATATGCCACATGTCTTTAGGTAGAACTGGTTCATGTTTAAGAAATCCTCTTTATTCTAGCAGTTTTGACTAAGGTAACCCTCCAAGAGAGTATTATCTGAAATGTATTAAGAATATTGTTAGCCTGAACTTAGCATGAAAAATATACTAATTTATGTGTACTATTTATGGACATGTGAATCTAAGTGAGGTAGAAAGAGCTCAGGGTGTGGGGTCTCATTGGCCTCCCAATAAATGTGATGCACTATTTAATTATTGTGTCATATACTTTCACCCAAGTATTATTATCAAAAGAAATCAATGCAGGGTATTCTAATTCTTCTTATTATTATTATTCTCAAGTGGATGGATGAACACAAAAAGGCAAGAACATAAATATGTTACAGGAGTGGTAAGCTGGACCGATTAGTTTTTTCTAAAAAATAAAACAAAAAGTACGAATTATACACATCAGTGAGGATACATTGATTTGTAGACAAAAACATTGATAGGTTCAATTCTATCTACATACGAATTAAAGGCAATGTCATATTACAACTGTATGGTGAATAGGGAAACGAAACACACATGTGAATTGAGCAATATAGGCTTTGAGGAAGGTCTCCATAACAATTTACAATGTGGCAGCACTCTAGCTCAACCCACTTCACTACTAACTTCGATACAATATGTTCCATTAGCCTCTACAAAGATCAAAACATTCAAATAGTACCCACAAACTCCCGGATCAATCTTGGCCTCCAATTGACTTTTTGATCCCAAAGTAAAATACCACTACCTTCTGTAGACAAAAACATCCTTAGGTTCAATTCCTCTACATACGGATTAGGGGCAGTGTAATACTGCAATTGGGTGGTGAATAGAAACACAAAACACACAGGTGAATTAGGGGCTTTGAGGAGGGTCTTCATAATAATTTACAATGTGACAAAGACTTTGACTCAACCCACTTCGATATTATTACATATTCCATTAGCCTCTACAAAGACTAAAGCATTTAAATAGTACATACAAATTCCCATATCAATCCTGGCCGCCGATTAACTTTTTGATCTCAAATTCAAACACCACTATTTTCTCAGAGAAAAATATCCGTAGGTTCAATTCTCTCTACATACGAATTAAGGGCAGTTTCATATTGCCGCTGGGTGGTGAATAGGGACACAAACACAGGTGAATTGAGAAGTAAAGGCTTGGGGAGGGTCTCCATAAAAATTTACAATGTGACACTATCCTAGATCAACGCACTTCGCTACTAACTTCAATATTATATATGTCGTTAGCCTCTACAAAGATCAAAGCATTCAAATAGTACCCACAAATATCCGGATCTATCCTGACCGCTAATTGACTTTTTGATCCAAAGTCAGACAAATAATAAAAGAAGCAGGAGATGTTTGAAGGCCTTGCTATAATAAAATATCCTTACATTATCTTCCAAGCATGTAAGGATGTAGGGGGCCGGCTGTGGAAATGTGCATTTTTTAATATTAACATCCTTATGCACATCGACTTTATTCTTCACTGTATAACCTAGGGAAAATGTGGAGAAGGTCAATAAGGAAATGCGATGTAGCTGGCAATATGTTGTATTTAAATGGTAGAACATAAAATCCTAGTTTGATCTTTAGATAAAAGTATGTTTATAATAAAATCTATATATCTCATTGTACTTAAAACACAAACTAAGTAAGAAAAGCAGATGTATTTTTAGATAAACAATAAATACTTAACTATGCCTTTAAAGTTACAATCTTCCAAGTAAAGTTTTACTCCCAAGAAAGTTTATAGAAATGATTGCTGCATATAAAGGAAGGAATGTGTTGAAAACATTATGATTTATGTATTAATGGAACTGCTATGGCCTCGACTCATGTCATTGCAACACGGGAATTATGGTTGCATCCTTTAAAAAATTAATACCAACGGAAAATTATCGTCGTTGTTCATTTCCATGTAATTCATTGAAAGGAAAATTACTTGCAGTTTCATTTCAATGTGATTCCTAAGAAATAAAGTAAACCTAGCCCCATTTTTGAATATTTTCTTGCTCTTGCAAGTATGGTATTTTATTCCATGGGTACAATGATAATTAAAGTCGGACAGTGATCTTGACGTGATTCGAACACGCATTCACTTGACATGGAGTCAGATGCGCTACCATTACGCCACAGATTCATATTCATGCACATAAAACATGAGTCAGTTTGGATACCCAAAAGGTCCGGCCATGTGATCCACATAACTCAGGTGGTTAAAAGGCTTCTGTTACATCGAAAACACATACTATATATGGAACTGAGATATCATAATTCTGCCAACATGTATATGACACAACTTTTTAAATATTGAATTGATAAAATTGATTCACTAACCTGCAATTGAGAATCCATGCCTTACCACTCCGCTTTTCTGTTATGTGTACAACCCGAGAGTTTCTTCCGTAACTGCCAGAGATACAGACTAATAATTAATATGAAATGCATACACCTTAGTGGGTTTTTGTAACTAACAAAAATTAATTATCACTAAACTGATACTACCAAAATACATAAGCACAGCAGGCTCTCGCCTTGAGATTTTAAAACCCCACGCTAAAGTTAACCATCCAAATGGTCAAATGCCACCTTGAACAATAACATACTACCGCAGAGATTCTACCATGAGACTGATGTCATTAGACTCCACAACTATAGAAAAATTGATACTACAACTTCCAACAAATACATTTTAGTTCATTTGTTTCCCTGCATTTTAGTCTTTGTGAGATACAGAACAAAGTAGTAGCATTCATAGACTTCCAATAATAATAATAATTGTATTGCATTACTTGATTCTGCTAAACAATTGGATATATGCATCATGAAAGCTGGGTAATAACTAACCCATGATATAATAACTTGAGTCTTGACTTAACATACCCTCAGGATGGATCAGAATAGTAGAGTAAAGTAAGTAAAACATGCTTCATTGAAAATGGTTGTATAACAGAATGTCGAGCTTTAAGGTCATGTTCATTGTAGATACCACGTAACACACTCGAGTAATGGAATTATAGAACTTACATATGTTTAGCTTGTCCGTAACCATGCTTTTATAATCCAATGTCTAATGAATAATGTTTCACTCACCTCGGTAATTACAGCACCTGCTGTAAAATATGTCTGCCATAGACACCTTATGGTTATGAATGGGTGATGCATGATAAATATGAGTCATCACTTTTGGTTTTGTACACCTTCAGTTCACTAATTTTTTTTTATCAAAAACTTAGGTTACCAAAAATATTATATAGAAAGGGTGTACTTCTATAGGCCAACATCTCGGCAGATGCAATTGACACCAAACTGATTTTAAGAAATCCGATATAACAAAGTCTAGATAACAATTATGAAAAAAAATAAGAAAACTTCATAATTGTTATCTAATTGACAACAATTATGAAGACTAAGAGTTATATTAGACTGCTAGATGTAATTTGAAGGGTTCATTTTGATGCACAAAATGAACCCAATTTGAAGTAAAGTATAATAATCCATACATAAGTAGTTCCTAAATCTTAAATATCCTTCTATACTACTGATATTCGGCAGATAAAAGGACTGAAACGTAGATAAAAATGAAAAAATTTGATTACTGAAGAAGAAGAAGAAGAAGAAGAAGAAGAAGAAGAAGAAGAAGAAGAAGAAGAGAAAAAACAACGTAAATAGGGATAATTTAAATCATTTTTTTCTAATTTCGGTAACAGGATGCCGAGCTACAACAAAAATCCGTGAACCTCAAATAAGGAAGCTACTTAATACTTACATTTGGAATACCAAACACATCTAAGAAACATGACAAATTTAGCTAGTTCTGTTGAGTAATCTAACCAACCATTTATTTATATTAATTTCACTAAATAAGACCCCAATCTTTTGCAAATTTGTGAAAAGAACCTTACCTCATTTAAGGAGCAGTTTAAAATTTAATCCTTTATAAGAAGGAACTTAAGCTTTCAAGAGCTTGCATAAAATATGAGACTCAACAAAAGTATATCCAAGATTATGTCACTTACTTGAAAAAAAGCAAGATCAATAAAAGTATACGATGTAGAGGTGAATCCGGTCACAAAAACGTAAACATCAAGCGGTAAAAAAATCTCAAATCTCGCTCCAATGTTTCACATATAAGTCACACTACTTGAAATCAAGTTTGTAGCTACAACAATTATAATAGAAAATGGGGCAATGAATGGAACATACTGAGGATTTATGAACCCACATCCCCTCCACAGTTATTCATCAGTTCCCATCAAAACAGAGGAATTAGAACAAAAAAGCATGTAGTTGCAAACATGGGGAGACTATTAAAGTATTTTCGATGCTGATATACTAATGAACATACGTACATTGCATCTCTGGCAAATATTTAAACCCCACCATTCACCACAACTTGTCGTTAGAGATATTCATACGCTTACCCCTTTAAGAAACAATTTTAAAGTCCGGCATAAGAAGCCCTCTAAGGGTGAGATTCCTGCCCATAACACAAAAGTGCCCCTTAAGCATGAATGTCACTACAATTTCTTCCAATTTACTAAGTTGTTATTTGGTTCTAGGAATTTAAGAAATGCCCTCACCCACCGTACCAGCAGTTAGTAGTCTGAAGACAACCATGCTCTGCCACACCATATTCATCGTTGTAAAAAGGAACTTTTTTAAGTTGTAATCCTTATGTCTAGCCAGCATAATACTCCTTCTACTCGAGCATAAATCACATAACAAAGAACACTTCTCCATTCCGTGACCGCAATCGTTAAAGCGAATACAGTGTTGTGCACACACCTTTAAGAGGAGATGTTATAATTTGAAAAAGCATGAAGACAAATACATCAACCCACCAATGGTGTCCTAAGCACCGGAAGCCACACCAATGTAAGCAAAAACGACGAATCTCCCAACATCAATACATGTACCATTAATTTGAGCAGACGGAGGACAAACATTAAATTCCACCATTATATCAAAACCAAAGCAATACAAAATTTGACTACTATAATCTTAGGAAAACAGAGTTGGCTTTTTTCTCTGTTATGTACATTTCTTATAAACCAACATAATTGAAACAAAAAAAATAATAGAGGGAGCTAAGAGAGAGAGGTCAGTTCCGGCAATGATATGCGAACCCATGTGATATTGTTGGACTTGAAGTATCAAATGAGACTTCTGGACATCAAGCTTCGGTTTACAAAAATGTGTATTATGGAATTCAAAAATGTGGAATGGAATCAAGGCTTTAAAGAAAGTATCTTGAATAGCATTTTCTAATTTCCGGTTTCCTATAGTTATTTACCACAATATAGTATCTATATGCGATTATACTTACGTGTTGAGAGAGAAGAGAAGGCGGGTGTGCATAGGAAATGTGGATTAACTCTACCAGCCCATCTGCAAGGCACTGTAGTTAACGTGAAAAGAAAGAAGTTATATCATTGATAAGCTGGAGTCTTGGACCCATGGATCATCACATATATCAAATTGCACAGTCGATCACCAACACTTTACACTTTTATTGCGGAGAAATTAATGTTCAGTAACAATTAAAAACTAAAGCTTCGTACATGGTAGTATGGTACACAGATGACTTACGTTTAGATGTTCCTCTTTTGAAATTCTAAATTAGTAGATTACAATGTTCGGGTTATAAAGCAAAGAAATTCAAAATTATATAAAAGCAAAGAAATTCAAAATTATATATTTTTTTGGGAATTTGAATGACCCTGAAATATGATGATATGAAGTGTCTAGCGTCGTGCGGATGGTGCCACCCAATGTTTCTATCTACATGTTTGGATTGGCGGCTGATTGTTGTCTTCTAGAAAGATTGAATGCACATGACAAACTTGCAAATTGTAAACAACAAAATGATTGTTTCCAAAAATATCTGTTGGGATCAAAATAAATATTACCCGTGTTGGCAAATTTATCTTACCCGATAAGTATACTCATACACGAAAGGGTAGTGCCCATCTTACTTCCATCAAAAGTATCCTTCTCTCCGTCTCATCCCTCCTCCTCCTTTCTTCTCACCTCCAGCACCACCACTACCTTTCCCTTTCTTTTTTTGTCATTGTATTTCTTGGGTGGAACAACCACAACATCTCTCTTGAGTGTCTATTTTTATGTCATGCTGTAGATATCAGCACCATAATGTCCTGCAAAACCTTAAGTTCGATAGCTTGTCACGACTGCCACATAAAAAAAAACATGACTATTTACCTTACTTGAAGTTGTAGATAGCCGAGCAGAATCATAAACTGGAATAATATTAGTTTTCCTAGCTTGAATTGGGTTAGTGTTAATACATCTAACAGGATATGTTTTTTTATGCAAACAAATATATAGATGTACAAATGCTAACCAAGTTCAGCTAGGAGCAGCAGTTTCTCCCCCTGTCGAGTTGAGCATGACTGAATGCGTCAACATCAGTCAGCAAAAACAAATATCCAAAAAAAATGGATTTTCACTTTTGGTCCAATAAATGCACCTTCTCTTTTAGTCCTATATACTGATTTTGCTAAACCCAGAGACACGCCAACACAATTCCCAATTAGAATATTCATGCAGCTCATGTTCCATGGACATAGTATTTCAAAAATTATGTATTGATCTAACCATTGTCGAAACCAAAACATGAATATTTCTTGCTCCTTTGTGATGAACAGATTTATGGTGATTTAGCACCTGTCCATCCAATCATGTGGTCAAATTTTAACTTGAGAAGGTATAATAGAAAGAAATGGCAAACAAAAAGACATGTATGATATCTGATATCTCGAAACAGCAAACCCAAGGATGGCTTACTTATGGATCAAAGCCCTGGAAAAAAACTTAGCTGTAATAGCTTCAGCAGTCTTACCTAGCAGCCATATAAGTTGTATGAAATCCACCAAAGTGATTGAAGACCCTGTACTAAAGCTGCAAAATGCAAAATAGAAAACATGGTAACCCTGATCAAAATAGAGAATAACATTGATTAAAAAAAGAAACCTCTAACCCGAACCAAAAAAGAAGATAACAAAAATGATAATTACCTGTTGCGGCATGGGATTTCTTTCAATTCTAACAAAACCCAAAATTTAAAGATCATATATATAGAAACTTCAAAATTCTTACCTAAATACAGTTATTTCCCACAAATCAGAGTAACAAAATAATCAGAAAAGCATAAAAAGAGCGATAAGAATTAACCAAAAAAAAAAAAGAACTAAAATCCCAACTTGTGTACATATTCTGCAATCAGAACACCCAAACATTAGATAAAAAATAAATAAATATCAAAATGAAATCAAACTCGAATTAGAGTGAAGAGGAAATTCAACAAAAAACGGAAAGAAAAAAGCAATAACAATGAAACATGTAATCAAAATCAATAAGAAACAAAACTTTGAGTCAGAACACACACTGATTAGAACACACACTGATTCCACTTCATGAGATGGTCTTCGGATAACTTTGGAATATAAATTCAACAAACCACGACCAACAAACATAAAAGCTTGAAGCAAATTAATTCAAGTTCGCAGAATTCACTCACGAAAATTGATCCCTCAAGAAAGGATGCAGAATTCACTCACGAAAATTGATCCCTCAAGAAAGGACAAAACGGTTCTTAGAGAAGACACTCTTCAATCGTCTACTATAATTTTGAAAAACACTATCTACTATAATTTTGAAAAACACCATTAGTGCACCATTATTACATGAACAGATTCAAGATTTGCAATGACTTTGGTGATTTACAGGGTCTGGTAGTGCTCCTGTATGTTTGGAGCTGCTCCTTGTCAAGAATCTGGTGGTAACCACATAAGCATGAAGCTTACATTAAATCAGCCGCATTAATAAATAGATCCAAACATCTAGTTGCAAAGCACATACCTCGAGAATTAATGCGGCGTCAATATCAACCACTTCCTAGGCCGACTAATAAGCATCATCTAGTCTAAGCTTTTGTAGTCTTTCTATAAGTTCCAAGAACAATGAAAACAACTTAAGATTCATAATTGTATGAGAACGATAAATGAGTAATGGTGGAGACAACCTAGAGTGCCTAACTCAAATCCCCCAATCCCCATAATGCGAAGCTGACCTGCGAAAGGTTATTTTCTCTTTTGGAATGGCTAAAATAGAAGATACGTTGGGCGGAAACAATGTTAGGTTCGACATCGATAAAACAATAAATGCAAACACAAATGAGCCTCACATATTTTTAATAGAACAAAAGTTATTGTTGTTTTTACACAACAAAAAATGAGCTTGAGAACATCTTTTGAGATAAAAATGGTCGTACAATTTGTATGAACTAAGGAAAGCACTTGTATAAGTAATGCGTTCAGCGCATCATTCAGTCCCCTAGAAGTGTAATGGCCAAAGTATGAGACATATAGAGGATTATGGAGTATCTATGGTGGCTCTAGCATGCATGCTCTCTCTGAAATACTATTAGTCCAGAAAAATTAATATGACCAAGAGCTTGGTATTTTTTTATTTTTTTTGTATATAGATAAGAAAGATTACAATTAAAAAGATCTCAGGGGGAACAACGTGATTACCATTTAATGTTCATGAGTCTTTGATGGGATGATATATGTTTCAATAACAACATTGATTTTATTGCTTGTCCGGCTCCGAATTTAGCAGAAAGATTCTTAATGTGCTCGATGTATGTTGCCTACTCAAACTAAAAACTAACCTGAATACCTTGGTAAGCAATAACAATATCTTTGAGCACCTCAGTTCTAATGGTGTAGGCATGGAAAATCACCCCCTATACTAACATATTTAGTGTTCTCGCTTCTCCAAGACTATGACTGCCTCAGCTGCAATGCTCCTTGAAGGAGAATTCCAGGATTTTCCATGTTCGTAAGAATCTACGCAAGACATTAATTCAATCCATAAGAAAATTAAATGCAATGTTGTTTCACACAAAAGTGTCTGGTCGTTACCTTCTCACCCGCTAGGCCCAAGAGCGGTTCCAGTACTTTCTTAGCTTGTAGCGTTGCTCATGCTGCAAACTCATCTTATATAACCAACAATATAAACATAAATTCCAAAATTGATCCTTATTTGCCTATAATTCATCCCCCCTACGCCAATATCATAACTATATATCGGCATCCACCTAGGCCAGACCTATTCCAGATAATCACCTTAAATTTAAGTACAAACCTTTGAAACTAAGAAGGATGTGATAGACCCTCGTAGACAAAATCCAGAGCAGAAGATAATCCCTCTCTATACAAACAAAGAATTGGGGCATTGACATTCAGAAAATTATGATCCTATATGATTATAAAACATGTGTAATATAGTTCTGCAACAGTTTATATAGATTTCTCCAAAACAAACCCCTAATGATATTAACAACTAACCTAGCTAAATGCTTGGGTAATATATAAAGGCGATTATAGCCTTTCACATACTTAATAAATCAAAGCAGGTACAAAAACCCTAGTTTTACATCACATAAATTGCCAATTTCAGTAGTCTTGTGCAACAGACATGGACTACACAGTCAATACAGCATACACCCAATTGTCAGTAAGGAAAACAATAATGTAGTCAACATATTATGCAAATAGTAATCAGAAAGAACAACAATAAAGAGTAAACCTTGCACAGGAACCACGAACTCAACTTTACCTTCTCCAAGCTTTAGCTCCTGCGACAAAATAAAATAAAATGCTAAAGTAAACTAATCAAAATTGATCAGCTTCTAACCCAGTGAACAAACTTCAAAAACCAAATCAAAATCTTATTACGAACTAACCGATTTCTCAAGAATGTGTTATTAGGCAAAAACAAATTGAATTTTATTTGTTAAGGTACTTTGTCAATCTCTTTTACAAAAGAAATTATAGTCAATATATGCAAACACATTTTCCATTACCAAGAACGAAGATGCACCTGAGATAAGTCACAAACTTATCATCGACGTTCCTTGGATCTCAAAGTGAGTAGCCAACCTTACAGGCATCGGATAAGGTCGAGAAAAAAAGCTGCATTTCCTAATCTATTTTCAGCACAATTATCTTCCAAATATGCAACATGCTTAGCATTTACATCTTAATCACTTGTTAAAACGCAATTAGCTAAGACCGAGAAGGACCCTAGAGCTTTCTAAACCCAAAAAACCCTAGCGCATGCTTGCCTTGCCATACCTGGTGCTCAGAAATCAATAAAGAAACAACGAAAATTCGAATACAAAATTCATATTCTAACAATTCAAAGATAGTCCAATCATGCAGTCAAAATCTCTGATTAGTAAACAAATATATGGACCACAAACGTACCATTTTGGGCACTTAAACCATGTGAACTGATGCGGCTTCCACGACGGATAACATCAATATTCACCATGAAAGAATCAAACCTCTAATGATTAATGTGGTTCCTTGAAAAGATGATTGACTTGCTTCACCTGGATTCAGAAAAATGTCAACTCATAAAGGGTTAATATTTTAAACCTGGGAAGTAATATGAGAACAGCACCCAATGTAGATATTAGTTCATTGGTATCACTTAATACTTATTGATATGATCACTTAATACTTATTGATATGAATTGAAAGAATATATCTAACCAATTATCTGCATGTCTTAATCAATTTTAAACGAAACAACAAACTGAAGCTATCGAACTCAAGTTTAGGTTAGCAGCAAAGAGCAAAATATGGGACAACAATGCCATCAGATGATAGTTGACTGCAAAATTATAACCTTTATTAATAGGATACCTCTTTTGACATGTGCCAAATTTTTACAATTAGGGAGACTAACTGAGATCTAGACGACTAAGTTAGATGTTTCACCACAAAGGCAATAACACAGATCTATCGAAGTTTGCAGTTCTATAATGTAGACTAACTTACATACATTGTGTACAAAGCTACTTTGTGTGGAAATAGGAATATGAGCATATGGCTTCGAGTGAAATCATCTGAGTATAACTGAATCATTGGAACATATTTGATGTCAACATGGTATTTTTTTCCCAACCACATGATCTCTATTGCAACCAAAGAAGTGTGCAGAAATCTTTTCCGCGTCATCTGTTGCATATAATATAATAAGTTCCAAACCATCATCCCTGTTGAGAAATAAGCATTCAATTAAGGCCAACACAAATCAGTGTTATAAGCTTCTTTCATGAGCCTCATATGTAATGATGCATGAAACCCAAGTCAGTTTCTCATCATTCATGTAATATTACAATAATCAGTGATTTGTCATGAATATTACCTTGGAGTTGAATTTCTCCCAGTGATTTGCTGGCAACAGCTAATAGAATTATTATCATAACACCCATTACTTTCTTCCTCAATCCTTTGTGCCGGTAAATCAACGACGATTTTAGATTGAGGAAAGAGAGAGATTGCGACCCTAAAATTTCCTCCACAGAAATTACTTGGGATCTCAACAGTATAGCAGGATTAATTATATAGAGACACATAAAATTGAATTCGGTAAATTCAACAATATCAACAATGATAAAAAAAAAAAAAATTGTTCGTAATTAAGAATCAGGATAATCGTTCCAAATTGTTGTTAGGGTTTTTATATATGTGTATACCATCTTATTTTATTCCTTCATCTTTCCGATTCTGCTTTGCCTCCTAAAGCACGAAGTAAAACCCTGAAAAAAATCAATAAAACGTCAGGAATTCCAACAGAGAAGAAGGAAGAACCGCAAAAAAAAAAAAACACAGGAAGCAAAAAGGCAGGCGTTTTGCGCAAGAGACGAATATAATTTGGGAGGAAGGAATTTTACTTTAGTGAAACCGGGTCTTGTTTCTGGATCGGACACTCGAAAAGACGGACTCCATTACTTTTGAATACGGTGAGTCTTTCGTAGCCGTCTAATAACTACTCCATCCGGAGCTTTCCGACCTTCGGATCAGGGTCCCCATTAAATGATGTCCGTCTGATAGCCCTGGCTATCATGGACATAAACCTCATACCTATCATTGGAACATATTCGATGTGAACATGGTATTTTTTTTCCCAACCACATGATCTCTATTGCAACCAAAGAAGTGTGCAGAAAGCTTTTCCGCGTCATCTGTTGCAGATATTATAATAAGTTCCAAACCATCATCCATGTTGAGAAATAAGCCTTCAATTAAGGCCAACACAAATCAGTGTTATAAGCTTCTTTCATGAGCCTCATATGTAATGATGCACGAAACCCAAGTCAGTTTCTCATCATCCATGTAATATTACAATAAGCAGTGATTTGTCATGAATATTACCTTGGAGTTGAATTTCTCCCAGTGATTTTATGGCAACAACTAATAGGATTATTATCATAACACCCATTACTTTCTTCCTCAATCCTTTGTGCCGGTAAATCAACCACGATTTTAGATTGAGGAAAGAGAGAGATTGCGACCCTAAAATTTCCTCAACAGAAATTACTTGGGATCTCAACAGTATAGCAGGATTAATTATATAGAAACACATAAACTTGAATTCGGTAAATTCAACAATATCAACAATGGTAAAAAAAAAAAAGTTTGTTCGTAATTAAGAATCAGGATAATCGTTCCAAATTGTTGTTAGGGTTTTTATATATGTGTATACCATCTTATTTTATTCCTTCATCTTTCCGATTCTGCTTTGCCTCCTAAAGCACGAAGTAAAACCCTGAAAAAAAATCAATAAAACGTCAGGAATTCCAACAGAGAAGAAGGAAGAACCGCAAAAAAAAAAACACAGGAAGCAAAAAGCCAGGCGTTTTGCGCAAGAGATGAATATAATTTGGGTGGAAAGAGTTTTACTTTAGTGAAACCGGGTCTTGTTTCTGGATCGGACGCTCGAAAAGACGGACTCCATTACTTTTGAATACGGTGAGTCTTTCGTAGCCGTCTAATGACTACTCCATCCGGAGCTTTCCGACCTTCGGATCAGGGTCCCCATTAAATGATGTCCGTCTGATAGCCCTGGCTATCATGGACATAAACCTCATACCTTTTTATAACTATGATAATTTCTAGTTCTCCATAACTCTGAACTTGTGATAGTAATAGCTAACCCATAAAGTCTTTGAACATTATAGACTTACCTTTAGCCCCCTTGTACGCTGCCACCAAATTTTGTTGTATCCGTAAACCAAATACCTCTTTTATCCACGTCCAAGCCTTCACACAACAAATTCATATGACCAGATTATATGATCTAACATACTTTCATCCCTATTGCACAAACAACACTTGTTTATCACTTGAATCTTGAACCTGCTCATAACTTTGTCAAGAGTAACACACGATCCTCTTAGGATCTTACAGTTTTTAGCTACCAAGTTTAAATGAAGCCGAGTTTTCCATAGCTACTTTGCCCCTTCCAACTCCTCATAATTCTTACGAACAAGCTTTTTTGATGAGCTAACCGTGAAGACACCCTTGTATTCTGGTTTCCAGATAATCTTTTCCACCAAGAGGATTTGGAAATATGGTCACGTCCACACCTGCATTAACCATGTTAGTAAAACAAGAATCCGTAAGATCCCAATTGCCATTGACTAGCATGTCGCTAACAAAAATGGAACGATCCAAAATAATCTAACTTACTCTTCTGACGGCTTACAGTTTGACCCGAAGCACGTTGATATAATTCTAATAAGGCAACCGAATTTATCAAGCTCTTCATATTACCTTGCAAAATATCATAATATCATCCGCAAAAAATAAATGAGTATGGGAAATACCTTTTGTAGAGACCATGAGAGTCATTTTACCTTCACTGAAAAGTTTTGAAAAATTTCTACTCAAAACATCTTCAATCAAGATAAAAATAAGGGGAGAAAGAGGATCACCTTGACGAAAACCTCTGTCAATCTTAAAAGTACCTTTCGGGCTACCATTAAAAAGAAAAAAAATCCTTGCAGATTGCAAAATATGAAGGATCTAAACACACCAGTCTTCCGAAAACACATGTCTTCTAAAAACTTCCATGATAAAAGACCAACTAACTGTGTCAAAAGCTTGAGTAATGTCAAGTTTTAGACCCACATTACCATCCTTTCTCTTAATTGCAATTCATTAACCATTTCGGAAGCCAAACTGATGTTTTCATGAATATCCCTTCCTTTCATGTTCCCCACCCCTCCGAGTAAACGACTAGGCTAGTAGGTGATCGCGGCCGTAAGCGTCAAAAATAATTTACACTTTCTTACTACTCAAAATATAAATATAGCAAGGGCAAGAAAGGATCGATTCCCAAGGTAGAGGTCTAGGTTGTCAAATTGTTATGGTTTCCTATATAAAACACCCGGAAGAATTTCTGATTGTGTAAATAAAAATAAACAAAAAGCAAATAAAGTACGCAAATCAAGGATGTGAAAATATTGGATAAAGGTTTCATCTTCAATTGCAAACAAGTTTATGAATGTATGAATAGAATTCGTATTTAATCTCGCTATCATCAAAAGCCATAGAATACCTTATTGCAAGAATACTCCGTAATTTCCAAAGTTATCAACACACACATTAGGGCTACGTATGTGAAATCTACCTAAAGAATAACCTAACGCCTTCTTGCGCTAATCAAGTTCAATTCCTAGGAGCATTAAGTTTGAGAAATAGGCTAATCAATGCAATTGTAATACATTGCGCAAACAATTAGGACAAAGGTCAATTTCTACATATGATTTCAAGGATGTATCACTACAACCTAGAATCATATCATGCTACTCGTATTCAAGGTTATCGCTCATTAAAAACCCTAAAATAGCTATAGATATGGATGTGAGTTCAATCAATTTAGACTCGACTAAACAAACATTCAATCATATTGCAATACTTCAATCATGCAATTATTATAACCCGTAGAAATCAAACGATAATATTGAGAGAAAACTAATTCATAAAAATCATAACTTGGTTGCAAAATCCAACTACATCTTCAACCAATAATAAAAACTTAGTTACTCATGGCATAGGAGTTCATAGCAAGAAGAAGGAGAAAACCTATCATGTTTCTAAACCCTAGAACCAAAAGTATGAGTTCTCCCAAATGGAGATATATCTAGGTTTAGAGAAAAAGTTCTATTTATATGCTTTTCTCCCCATAAGGATACTTTCCCAAAATTAGGTTAATTCTTCTCAAAACCCGTCTCCAAGTTGGTCCACCAAGCCCAGGAGTGAAAAATATGTCTCTGGAATTTTGGGTCCAAAAGCGTCGCCAGGATTGCTGACGTCATCATGGGAATCCGGCCACGGCTGCCGGAATCCGGCCGTCGGAAAATCATCTCTCGGCCGCTTTTGTCATGAAATCGTCACCCGACGAGTGCACACTCCCAAAGAGCTCATCTCCATATCTCTGCAATTCAAACAATCACAAAATACCATCTAAACCAATTCCCTCATTTCTTGCGAAAACATTACCCAAAAGCGTGACTCGTAGCTCATATATCCGACCGTCGACTCAAGCATCCAACACATACCCCCTTCGTGATTCAGTTGAAATATTATGATTCATGCTTCAAGTTCGAAATCCGACATCCAGGGCTGGTACCACCGGTGCACCAATTCTCGTCTGTTGCACGTTCTGCGGTGCTTAGCCATTGCCAATTCAATTGCTCCTTGGCTCGGTTCCCGCAATATCATTCTTCGCCGCCGACAAGCTCACAACTCGGCCAAGTCATGAATTCCATCTCAGGCTGCCACCTCGCACCAATCTTTGAACTACAATTCCCCCATCAGGTTTCGGTTCAGCTTTGCTCTTTGAATCCTTGCATTCTTTCTCATCCTAATTCAGCCATCTTTCATCACTAGCAGTCCTCGCATACAACCATCACAACCAACATTGGCAAAAAGCATCACCGACTTCTCCTTGGAACTACTTTCATTCCCGTTGCTTCGCACCGCACAACCGCAACAACACCATCATTACAGCTAGCACCACCAAAGACTGCGTCGTTCGCACTTGAGTTCAGACTCATGTTCTATGCACTTGCATAACGAAGCGGCTTAATCCCCCTTGAACCATTCTCGGGCCAACACCGCACGCAACCCTCGCTTTTCACTGCTGGGAGTAACTAATACCTAAAAGCGCGCAGCGATGGCTCAATCTCGGTTCACTCGGTCCTGTCCGATTCGTTCCATTTCGCAAAGACAAACAATGGCCAATAATAGTACGGCCTCAGTTCATCTGAGCTGCAATTGTATTCGCAGTCCTTGCTTCCCTGCCACACTTCTAGGTCTAGCCTGCTTGGATGCATCTATCTCCATTCCAAAGCAACCCACAAAACCATCCATTCTTCCATGTAGTTCAAGCTCAACCACTTACCACAAGCATTGCCCCGACTCAATGCCACTGGACTTATTCCACTCCAAGCTCGACCATCCGCAGACTTCATAACTCGATCCACCTCCAACCGACTCACCACCACGGTCATTCCCTAATTCGACACAAGCGTACAAATTCATAGCATGAGTACCTTCCTCTCTATTAGCTTCCTAACCTCTCGTCCCATTATCGCACAATGAGCACTGGTCAGAACCATGTCATCCGCACCATCACCGGTGCACTGCACTCAGATTACATCTCCATGTCACCACTTGTGGCTCCAATCGCAACAAACCCATTTCTTGTAACTCGCAGTCAGCCCACACTCACAATCCATCAGCAGCTCGAAGCTTCACCTCGCCCATCCACAGTGGAAGTGCATGGCCGGTCTCAATCTCCGACCTTGCTCCGACAACCACCTCTCGCATCTCGGGTTATTGTGCTTCACCGCCTCCCCTGTCATTCTATCTCCATAACCACAGCAAAACTCCACCCTTGCACCAAATGCACCGCAACACTCCATTCCATCCGAGCCGCAACTCCTTCCCATCATTAACACTACCCAAAGCACCATCTTCTCAATTTCATTTGTTTTGTCTTCTCATGTAACACCAAAGAAGACAAGTATCTTGCTAGTTCATTCACCGTAGTTGAGTTGAGATCCAAATGCTCATCTTCTTCATCTCTCTTTAGTCTAAACTCCCAAACACGACCTTCCAATCGCCACCACAGCTCCATTGATCACCACCATGATATGTGTCCTTCTTCCAAAATCTCTCAAAACCCATGACAAACAACCACATCAAACACGGCAGCATGAGGCTAATCTTGCATCAAGAGTCGCTCGTTCTCAGAATTTCTACAAGCTAACCGGTGTGCAAGAAATCGATAACACAGTTTAAGCTTATCGTTGATGATATTGTGCACATCTCCTTCCCCGTAGCATTCAATTCCATACACAACCTAATCATTCAATCAAACACACTCGCTAAACCTTCCCGAATTCGAGAGAATCTTTGCGGCAGAGCTCATCCTTCTTTCCGTTTCTCGTGAACTTTGACAACCATCGAACTCTCGTTACGGTTCATCCTCAATGGCCATTCTTTGTATTGCTCTCGAAATGCTCTTGTAATTACGGAACCATGGCTAGCCAGTAGTTGCTCCTTGATGCGGCGATAGAGAAAAGAACTAGGTAAAGCTATAGACTGAATCGACTTAGGAAATGAGACACACGACCTAGTTCTGTAGTTTAGGTTGTAAATGTGAATAAGTAGCCCTAGTAACTTGAGCGGGTGCCTATAACAGCTTCAATTTCGATTTCCCCAAGAAATGACGTGACTCCCCTTGAGCGATTCCTTTGAAGCTTGATTGCCCCTTAACAGAAAGACTACCCCTTAACCTACGGTTGGGGTGTCAATAACACTTGCCCTTTTATGCTTCAAGTTTGTTTTGCTCATAACTTCTTCATACACAACTCGAATGACTCCATTCTTTCGGCATTGTCTTCATCTTCTCGTCCTCTACACAATGAAAAGTAGAAATCTTGTATTTGAACGAATTCCAATTGGTCTTTTTGCTCCAAATGACTCCATTGCACCTAATAAACTCAAAAGCACACATAAGATACATAATTTACATGAAAAATAGCAAAGAAAGCATAAATACTAGATATTAAATACGGTGTATTCTACACCTATCAAATTCCCCCACACTTAGACTTTGCTAGTCCTCGAGCAAATCAAACAAAACAATTCTAAACCATACATACAACTCCGTGACGTCGAGGCTACGGTTAATTTTAGCATAAATAACAAGCCTTTAAACCCCTAGGTGTCCCTGGTGGACGAGTTATAGTCTCGTGAAGGTTTACTAGAGATATACCTACAAAACCTATATTTCAAACTCCGTCTATTTGTGACAAATCAATGAATGTATCCAAAATGACTACAGGAAGAGGTACCTTGCAAATTCAATTCAATTATTAGTAAATAAACTCTAATTAGATAGTTGAACAAGCCACAATACTCGGAAACTAACAAACCACAATCACAATGAGAAGATTAAGAAGATGAATATAGATGTAGATGTTGGCGAATATTCACAAGTGTTCGATGTTTCCTATATCTGCCTCAAGGTCACCGCTTAAGATGAACCTAATCCTATTGGATTGAGCTACTTGGTTTGAATCCTACATCAACTCACCGGCATATACAAGGGAACCGGTGACTTTATTCAACCAATATAAAACTTTTTTTTTTTTTTTTTTTTTTTTTTTTTTTTTTTTTCACTTTTGTTTCTTTTTCCCTTTTTTTTAGACGGCATGATTAGATCAAATCGATCCAAGCGCATGCTTCTTGTCAGCAAGTACGTGATAGTTGCCTTGGATCCTGCATTCCACGCTTGTTTAGGCGACGAGACAGGGACTACGTTTCACACATACTGCTATTCCCAAGTGTCTTTTTATTCCGTTTTGGTCTAATTGGTCGGTCTCTTCTTTTTTTTTCTTTATGTATATTTTTTTTTCATCATTTTTTTTTCTTTTTCTAGTAACTCAATCACTCTATTTCATCCCAGCGGTAATAACACGTCGATTTTTAGTGACCCACCAAAGCACTTAGAGAACAATAGATAAATATGGAAAAATAAAAATAGAATGTGATATGGTGATATTCCGAGATATGGTAACAACTATCATGTTAATTTGTGATTTCTGAGCTATATTCTTCCCTTTTAGTTAATTAGTTCCTCAACTCCTGCATTCAAAATGGTTCCATCCACTAATGGTGTCATCCTAAAGGCACGAGTTTCTAGATTTCGGAGTTCAAAAAGCACAATTTTTCTGATTTTTTCTATTTTTTTTTTTTATACATAAAACAAACTAAAACATATAAATGCTCCCCACACTTAAACTTTACATTGTCCTCAATTTAAAATTGAATCGTCCAAAGAAGGTTCAAAGGGGAAATTCCATAAATGATATGCAAAAACAAGAAAATAAAGATAAAAGCAAATGCATAAAAATAAAAAGATAAGGATAAAGATACAAAACCGGTGGGTTGCCTCCCACTTAGCGCTTGTTTTAAAGTCGACGGCCCGACTTAGATTCTTGTAAGATTCATTCCCCATACACCAATGATGCGTGTAAGTAACCACAACAAATTAATTAATACTTTCTACCTAATTAACAAGTAATATGGGGTAGTCAAGGTCGATCCCACGAGGAGCAAGAGATTCTAGTTGTAAAAATTGTCACGAGGGGGGTGTAAAAAGCAAAAGAAAATAAACAAAGCAATTAAAAGATAAAGTTGAAAGCAATAAGAGAGACAAGATCAAGGAATCCTTCTTCGTTGCCAAACAATGATTAAAGTTATGTTCTTTTCTACTTGTTATTAGTCACAAATTATCACCAACCGTAGGTAAAGCAGCTAGATCTGCTAAACCCTAAATCCCTTGTATCAGGACACTTTAAGTTCTCGACTACGGATTCTATTTACCAAACCACCTAGTAGTAGATCACTCTAGATGTAATTTAAATAAACGCATTAAGATTCATGAACTTATTAGGTCAATATTAGTAGTTAGACTCTTAGATCAAGGTCTACTTGCTAACGTTGTTTCACACACAATTGCTCCAGGAATCCCTCCGCAAGGTCTCGTGTTTGCTACTTATGTAAAAAGTCAAGAAACGATTACTTATCCCCTAACTTTCACTAGCTTTAGATCAAATTAACAAATCAATTTAGCGTGCACTCCAAACAATCTATCAATCAATAATGAATGTCTTTAAGATCATTCCTATTAGTAAAAACAAACGATAATTATGTGAAAAACTTCAAGATAGAATTGAAAACAAAAACTCAAAACATAAATTAAGAACTAGGAATTCATCCTCAATCAATAATAAAATTAGCTACTCATGTTAAGGAGTTCACACAAAGAATAAGAAAGAAAAGAATTGTGTGTAGAGATGTGTAAAAGATGTAGAAAACTTCTCTATTTATAGGCTTCAATATTCTCCAAATCTTCAAGGAATAGTAACCCTTTTCCTTTTGCAATTCAATTTCCAAATTCAAGTCTTTCTCAACTCTTCCACCTTCTCTTTCCAAATTTGAGTCCAATTCTCCATCCAATTCCTAGCCCAAGTCTTCACACCCATGAGAGAAGTCCATAGAAAATTCTGGAATTTTACCGCTTGATTCTTCACAACTTGTATCGTCTTGAAATCAAAAATTCTCACCTTTTACTTTTCTTCGCTTTCATGAATAAGTCTTCATACTTGGATATAAAATTACCTCCTTGTATTGTAAGTCTTCAACATATATGTAAAAATCGCACTTTGTATGTTGCTTTACTTGTATTTGAAATTTGCTCTTTTCTCGTTTGTTGCTTGTAAACCTTAAACTTTTCCAACTTTTCTTGTAGATTTTGATGTCGCTCCTTGTTGATGATGGGAGTGTTTCTATGGATCCGGTCGAGAGAGAGAATGGTGCTAACTGCAAATCGAACTACAAGAAGGAAGCTTTCATCTATAGACGTCACCCTCATGATTGACAAAATTAGCACTCAAGAGATCAAAGAGTAGTGCTTCTATTGGTGGGAGGTTGGGTAGCCTCACCATTACTACCGGAATTAACGATGGTGACACACACTCAAAAGAAGCTCTTTAGTAGATGGAAAAATTCTGGTTGGTGCCTCACATGATATGAATACGGGTAGTCTCCACTAATGATTGATCAGCAACTCTAATAACGCATTTCTCCCCTCGCACCAAATTCGCATCACCGGCATGATTAAATCCATTATTTAACACTCTAACAAGCAAGAATTCCGAATGTAGTTCTCTAACATTTCCAAGTTCAATTATGTCGGTCAAAATCTCTATGTAAACATACCTAGAAGTATGCTAGTGACTCTAAAATCTTTAAAAGTTGGAGTTTTTATGAAAAACTTTTTTTTTTTTTTAAAAAAAATTTTAATTTTTTTGTAATTTTTGTTTTTAAAACATGTTTAACCACTCCCCCACACAAACCTTACATTGTCCTCAATGTAATTGAATCCTCCTAGTAAAGTCAAGGTGGGAAATTTTAACATGATAAGAAACAAGAAAAAGAAATAACAAAAAGCAAAAAGATAAGAAATACAAAACCTATGGGTTGCCTCCCATTAAGCGCTTGTTTTAAATTCGATTTACCGAGCTTAGCTTTTGCAAGATTATTAGCAGGATCAATCTCTTTCACGGGAAAACATGATGTCACATCACTAGGTATCGCGTTGTGTCAAAGATATTGAAGTGGATGAGTGTACCATCAAACTCCATAGTCAAGGTGCCATTTTGGACATCAATCTTTGTTAAGCTGGGTGCTTAAGAATGGTCTACCCAAAAGCAAAGGTGTAGACTTGGAAGAATTCTCATCATTCATGTCTAAGACATAGAAATCGGTAGGAAATACAATCTCATTAACCTGCACCAAAACATTCTCAACAATCCCTTTCGGGTAAACATTAGATCGGTTAACAAGTTCAAGAACTACCCCGGTCTCTTTAAGAGGACCAAGATTCAAAGAATCATAAATCGAGAAGGCATAACATTAACCGATGCTCCCAAATCTAGCAAAGCTCGAGTAAACCTTGTTTTACCAATTGTGCAAGGTATATTGAAACTACCGGGTCCTTTAATTTTGGTGGGAGTTTCTTGAGAATAAACGCCACGCATTCTCCCCCACACTCATGACTTCATTCCCTTTCAACCTTTTTCTTCTTCATGCACAACTCCTTTAAGAACTTTGCACATCGAGGAATTTGACGAATAGCTTCTATGAGTGGAATATTGACTTGTACTTTCTTAAAGATCTCCCAAATATCCATGTATTCCAAGTCTTTCTTTGATTTAGCAAATCGGCTAGGGAACAGGGGTGGAGTTGTGAAAGTAGAACGAGTCTCCTCGGGTTGGTTGGTTGGAGATGTTTTCTCCTTTGATGCGGTTTCAATTTCCTCTTTCTCATCATACACCTTATCTTGTTGAGTTGGTTGCTCCACTTGTTTCCCACTCCTCAAAGTAATCTGATGTGATATTAACAAGTTGTAGTAAAGTGGTAATAAAGGTTGTCGTTCTCTCGAACTTGTGAAGGATTTTTAGACTTTAAAATTAAAACAAAAACAGAGAAAACACACTAAAAATTATAGCAAACAACGACAAAGTTGATATCAATATTAAAAGAACACCGAGGCTAAGATTCCACTATTTTCCAAGTTCAAAGTGATTTAATCCAATATTTATATTCATGCAATTTTCTCGTTTAATTTGATTCTAAACTATTGCAACAAGTAGATTCTCAAAATAACAAGTGTAAATCCGAAGCATAGAACATCAAAAACCTAAGTCCAAGCATGCTCTATCAAAAGAAATCACAATTGCTTAACAAGAATCATTCAAACAATTTTCAATCGAGGCAAATAATCATATAAGTAATTGCAAATAAATAAATAAAATAAAATATACCACTCTTTGTTGGAAAAATAGCTTCCTCTATCGCCTCAGCAATGGGGTTTAGCTCCTCATATTAACCACTTGCTCAAAATATATGTTTGTTGCTCAAAAGTTGATTAAAGGAAGAAAAGGTATAAAGCAGTGCGTGTTTGTATTGATTATAATTGTTACAAAGAACCGATTACAAAGAACCCTAACAAGAACTGTTATGAAGCTGAAAGTAATTATTTGCTGAAATTGTGACAAAATTTATTGAGTTTGAAAGAAAAACGGATCTTTGCTACTGCCTTAAGTCTTTGTTTCGTGTTCTTCTTCAACCTCTCGCAATATCTCTGCAACTTGGATTTTTGTGCTCATTGTTATGTTCTAAACTTCCCTAAAGTGTACGTAACCCCTTTGTGACTCGTAACAATCCAATATATAGCCAACCGGAGTTCCAACGACTAAATCTCGAGAATATCTCTCTTTTTTCTTCCACGAGCAAGTCTCGGAATTTTTCTTTCCAAACTCTTCTCCACGCGATTACGAGTCGTCCTGAAATCCTTCTAAGTTAATCCAATCTATATTTTGATATATACGAATCTCGGGGAAGGACTTATCTTCCTTAAATCTTCCAAACTTATAACTCAAGAAACCCGTATTTTCTTCTCCCCTGTTCCGCTCCAACACGATTGCAGCCCAAGTTATTGATCCAAACTCCCATACGAAGCTGTTAGGCTCTAACAGGTCATGTCCATGAAAATCCCGATTGAATCCTGCTAAAGCGGTTGAAAAATCCAACTCCATCTCCGTTCTGGCTGCTGCCATTTTCCCCAAAGCGGTTTTCAATTTTGAATTCTTGAAGATGAGGTGCCCCTATCCAGGAGGGGTGCCTATAGCAGTGCCTGGGGGTGTCTTGGGGGTGTCTTGGGGGTGCCCCTATAGTAATTTGGTTACCCCTTATCCATTTCAGGGTCCGAATAGCATGTGTCTTCGGGCGCAACTTTTAACGATTTTTCCAAAAATGTTTATTGGCCAAAAATACCTACACACACATAAAACACCATAATAAGTACAAAAATGAGCACTATCAATATATAGAATCGAGACAAATTAGACACAAAAATGTGTCTATCAAATACCCCCAAACCTATTATTTGCTAGTCCTCGAGCAAAAATAAAATAAAATAAAATCCTAACTCACTTTATTTGAGGCATCGTCGATTGCATTTAGCGTATGCAATAAGCCTTTAAACCCCTAGGTGGCCCTAGTGGCCGAGTTATAGTCTCGGGAGGGTTTGAGAGGTGTACCCACAAAACCTTTTACTCAGGACCCTAACTATCTACGAGAACCTTGGAAGGCACTAAAAAATCTCCTTGGTTGGCATACTTATTGACTACGGGAGGAAGTACCACGATGCGAAATTCCAATTGTTGTACACGAGTTTGCACTCAAGCATACTAAAATTCATATATAAGTCACGAGCTCTACTCGAGATAGTCTCACTATGGACATCAATACCGGAGTCAAAACTAATCACATGGATAGATCAAGAAGATGGATATAGAGAAAAACATAGATGGTTTTGATGTTTACTAAGTGATCGGTGTTTCCCATATCTTGTAACGAAGGCCCTTTTGCCAAAATGAACCTATCCTAATGGTGAGATATGTCCGACTAATATCAACACATTTGGCATATACAAGGGAACCAGTGGTCGACAATCCTAATTCTAGATCAACACGTCGGCATATACAAGGGAACCCACGGTCAATTTATTCCTTTGAACATTTTTTTTTTTTTTTTTTTTTTTTTTTAACTGCATGATTAGATCTTTTGGATCCAAGCGCATGCTTCTTGTCGCCAGATTACATGATAGTTCAGTGGATCTGCGCATTCCACGCTTGTTTAGGCGACGGAGACGGGAAAACACACACATATTGCTATTCCCAAGTGTTAATTTTATTCCGTTTGGTCTAATTGGTCTAGTCTCTTTTTTTTTTTTTTTTTTTTTTTTTTTTTTTAGTAACTCAATCACTCTATTTCACCCTAGCGGTGGTAACAACTTGAATCGTGAGCCCCACCTAATCACTTAGAGAAACATAGTTTAAAAACAAAACAAAATATAAACGGAAGTGAAAAGGACTCAACGAGATTGGTGAAACTATCATGTTATTTCTAACACACGAGCTCTGTGCTTTTATGAATAGACTCTTTAGATGTTTCCATCTAATCAGTTGGTTCCTCAACTCCTACAACCAAAATGCTTCCATCCACTTAGATTGGTTAGTGCCATCCTTAATAAACATAAATTTCTAGGCTGCGGAGTTTATTTATTGTAACAAAAAGGTAACAAAAGTTTCTACCCCACCCCCAAACTTAAATCTAACATTGTCCTCAATGTTTCTAATTAAAAAACAGTACCAAAAATATAAGTAACATGAGGAAATAGTAAAGAGAGAAGTCGGAAAGATAGTACACAGGTGAAGTATAACCAAAAACCTACAAAAAATAATATACAACATACAAACCGCCTCGATGGTCAATCGAGGTAAACAGGTCCTCAGAGGGACCTCCTCAACATCACACCAGTAGGACAAGGCTCTAAAAAGGGCTTCAATGGCCGTTAACCTTTGAAGAACTACTACCATCCGGTGTCTCCAATCTCAATAGCGCCATGAGGAAAAACAGTACGGACCACAAAAGGACCGGTCCACCGAGAGCGCAACTTCCCGGGGAATAGATGCAAACGAGTGTCATACAGAAGAACTTTTTGACCTTGAGAAAATGACTTTCGTAAAATATTCTTATCATGCACAAGTTTCATTTTGTTCTTATACTCCTTAGCACTATCATATGCATCTATACGAATCTCGTCCAACTCATTGAGTGGAGCTTTTGTGAGCTCCGCCTTGTCAAGTGAAAAGTTTAAGTTCTTAATAGCCCAATAGGCTCTATGCTCTAACTCGACGGGGGAAGGTGACATGCCTTGCCAAACACTAAACGATAAGGTGACATTCCAATGGGTGTCTTAAACGCGATACGGTAAGCCCATAAGGCATCGATAAGCCTCGATTGACCAGTCTTTCCTATTAGGATTAACTGTTTTCTCTAAAATACGCTTAATTTCCCTATTAGAGACCTCTACGACCACTAGTCAGTGGGTGATATGGGGTTGCTACTTTGTGGGTAATACCATATTGTTTCATTAAAAGAGCAAACGGTCTATTACAAAAGTGTGAACCTCCATCACTAATTATAGCTCGCGGTGTACCAAAACGTGTAAGTATGTTCTCTTTCAAAATGGACTACATTTTTTTGTGGTCATTTGTTTTACACGGAACCGCCTCAACCCACTTAGACACATAGTCTACAAATGACAAGTATGTAAAGATAACCAAAAGAATTAGGAAATGGACCCATAAAATCAATGCCCCACACATCAAAGACCTCAATCACTAAAATAGGGTTCAAAGGCATCATATTTCTACGAGAAATGGTTCCTAACTTCACGGCAACGCTCACAAGAAACACAATGACTATGGGAGTCTTTAAACAACGAAGGCCAAGTAAAAACCACACTTTGCAATATCTTAGCGGCGGTCTTCTTAGCACTAAAATGACCCCACATGCATGTTCATGACAAAAGGAGATAATACTGATTTGGTCACTCTCGGGTATACATCTCCTAATAACTGTAGGACAATACTTAAATGAGATAAGGATCGTCCCAAAAGAAATGCTTAACCTCGGCTAAAAACCTAGAACGATCTTGCTTACCCCAATGTTGAGGCATTCGACCAAAGTAACAAGATAATTCACTATATTCGCATACCAAGGTGATTGGGAAACAGAGAACAATTGTTCATCAGGAAAGCTATCCCTTATAGGAAGGGAATCATTAGGGAAGCTAACAACTAGCCTAGACAAGTGGTCTGCTACTACATTTTCGGCACCCTTTTTGTCTCTAATATCTGGACAGAATTCTTGTAACAAAAGGATCCACCTAATCAACCTAGGTTTGGTATCCTTCTTAGACAAAAGGTATTTCAAAGCGACATGATCGTATAGATTACGATCTTAGAACCTAATAGGTAGGATCTAAACTTATCCAAGGCAAACACGATGGCTAAAAGCTCCTTCTCGGTAGTTGTATAGTTCATTTGGGCATCATTCAGAGTTTTGCTAGCATAGTAAATCACATGAAGTAATTTGTTTTCTCGTTGACCTAGCACAACACCTATAGCATAATCTGAAGCATCACACATAATTTCAAAGGGTAGGTTCCAGTTGGGTGCCTGGACTATCGGGACAGTAGTGAGTAAACTCTTAAGCTTCTCAAAAGCCTCTAAACAAGCATCATCAAAGACAAACTTAACATCTTTTGCAAGTAAATTGCAAAGAGGTCTAGAAATCAAGCTAAAATCCTTAATGAATCGACGGTAAAAACCTGCATGCCCTAGGAATGACCTAACATCTTTTACGGTTTTTGGGACCTGTAAAGTCTTAATAAGGTCAACTTTGGCTTTATCTACCTCTATACCCTTAGAAGAAACGATGTGCCCTAACACGATTCCGATTTAACCATAAAATGGCATTTTTCCCAATTAAGCACTAAATTCTTTTCCTTACACCTAGTCAACACTAATGTCAAATGATGCAAGCACTCATCAAAAGATGAACCAAACACTGAAAAATCATCCATAAAGACCTCTAGAAACCGTTCAACCATATCAGAAAATATGCTCATCATACAACGCTGAAAAGTCGCAGGGGCATTACATAGCCCGAAAGGCATGCGTCTATACGCAAAGGTACCAAAGGGACAGGTAAAGGTGGTTTTCTCTTGGTCTTCTGGGGCAATAACGATCTGATTATAACCGGAGTAGCCATCTAAGAAGCAATAATGACTATGTCCTGCTAATCTCTCTAGCATTTGGTCGATAAAAGGAAGGGGAAAGTGATCCTTCCTTGTGACCTTGTTCAATTTCCTATAGTCAATACAGACACGCCATCCCGTGGTCACTCGGGTTGGGATTAACTCATTATTATCATTCGGACTACGGTGATACACGATTTCTTGGGGACAACACTGAACGGGGCTGACCCACTTCTTGTCTCGAAATTGGGTAGATAATACGCATCTAACAACTTAAGCACCTCTTTTGAACTACCTCTTTCATGTTAGGGTTTAGTCGACGTTGCATCTCCCTAGAAGGTTTGGAGTCTTCTTCTAAATGAATCGATGCATATACACGGTAGGACTTATACCCTTAAATGTCCGCTATAGTCCACCCTAAAGCTTCCTTATTGTCTTGAAGTACTTTTACTAGCCTACTTTCCCGATCACTATCCAAATCTAAGCTACAATCACGGGTAAAGTCTCGGATGGGCCTAAAAACACATACTTTAGAGTGTCGGGTAGTGGTTTGAGTCCAACTTAGGAGGCTCTTCTAAAGAAGGAATTAAGGTATTCTCTTTAAGCTGGTAATGGTTCGAACCTAGCTTTCCATCTATCGGTGTCTAACACGGGGGTAGAATCTAATAGAGCATTCACTTGTTCAATAGTGCTATCGTCATCAAAATCTAAACCAAAATGGGATAAACAACTTTCTAATGGGTCCTCGAGACAAAATGTTTGGTAATGACTCTGAACTAAGGCTTCTATCATGTTCACCTCTTCAACACATGTGTCATCTAGCTCATAGGGTAGCTTTTACGACATTAAAAATGTTCATCTCCATAGTCATATTACCAAAAGATAAATTCATCACACCATTTCGACAGGTTAATGATCGCATTAGACGTAGCTAAAAATGGGCGACCTAATATCAAGGTATCTGGTTCTTCGGGTCGGGGACAGGTTGGGTATCTAGGACCACGAAATCCTTTGGATAAATAAACTTGTCGACCTCAATAAGAACATCCTCAATAAAACCTCGAGGAATTTTAACGGACCTATCATAACCGCAATGTCATCGAGTAGGTTTCATTTCACCAAGTCCTACCGTAAGTACACATGGTATGGCGGTAAGTTCACACTGGCTCCTAAGTCAATTAAAGCTTTTTCTACCGGTGGTTACCTATTGTACAAGCAATGGTAGGGGAACTGGGTCTTTGTACTTTGGAGTTGTGGTGTTCTCGGAATGATTGAACTTACGTGACTAGCTAAAAAGGCTTTCTTATGGACGCTAAGTTTTCGCTTTCGCGTACACATATCCTTAAGGAACTTGGCATAGCGGGAATTTGCCTAATTGCATCTAATAAAGGAAGGTTTATGGTAACTTGCTTAAAAACCTCAATATGTCATTAAAGTTCGATTCCTTCTTTGTTGGTACTAATAGTTGGGGAAACGGGGCTCTAGGCACGAGAATCGGACCTCTCGGGAACGGGAATTGACATCATCGAAACTTTATCGGTCCCTCGGCTAGTGGTGGTCCCGAGGGGTGAGATCTGCGGGGGTGAACTACGGTATGTTCACTATCGGGCATGGTTACACGATTGTCTACTCTACACCACTCCCTAAGGGTTCTAATAGCATTCAACTGATTCGATGGTTTTGCACCTACTTCATGAACTCCTCTAGGATTGGGATTAGTCTGACTAGGGAACCTTCCGTTATCTCTCTCACTTAAGGTCTTAGCTATTTGGCCCACTTGAAGTTCTAACTTAGCAAGGCTCTGAGCATTAGTTTGAAAGTTCCGCTTGGTTTCTGTTGAAAACTAACTTGGTTCCGTGCTAACATTTCCGAGTTTTTGCTAACATCTTAATAGAGTCCTCTAAGCTAGTCGTTTTATTTTCTCGGGCTTTGAAGAATTCTTAGTGTAACCAAAACCAGGGGAGCATTAGAATTACTAAACCGACCTTGACTCGGCCCTTAGACCACGAAAAGTTCGGATGGTTTCTCCAACCAGGATTATAGGTGTTACGAATATGGGTCAACCTTTTGATGGTTGTCAAACCTAGTGTTATTATAGAGAGCATTGGCTTGCTCTTCATTATTCTCGCCTTCCCAAAAAGGCTCTAATCTACCACTAGTGTGACCCACTTCTAAAGCTTAACCTTTTCGCTATAGCAGACAATTTTGGCATCCGATTCATAGCCTCCTTCTACCCTATTAACGTTTCCTCGCCTAGAAGAATTGTTTTCTTGGGTTCCCTATCTTTTTCCCATTGTTGGGTCTTTTCGGCGATTTCATGCAAATATGTCATCGCCTCATCAAGCATTTGGTTTTCAAACCCACTGTACACATAGATTCTCTTTGTGGTCGTAGTGGAATAATCTAAACCCTCATAAAGGATCCGAACTAACCTAACCTTTTCGAGACCATGATGAGGACATTGGGCTAATAAATCATTGAACCTTTCCAAATACCTATACAAAGATTCTCCCTCTGTTGAGAAAACGTGCGATTTGCGTCCTAATAGATGATGTTTTGTGCCTAGGGAAAAACTTGTTCAAAAAGGAAGATGTAAGTTGTTCGTATGTTTCTATTGAACCAGAAGCCAAACTATATAGCCACGATTTGGCTTTATCTTTCAAGGAAAAGGGGAATAACCTGAGTTTCAAAGCATCATCATCAAGGTTTCTAATTTTCAAGGTACTACAAATTTCCTCAAAGTCCCTAACATGAAAATAGGGGTTTTCATTTTCTTTCCCTAAGAAGATTGGGAGCAAATTGTAAGATCGGGTTTAAGTTCATAAGTTGCTTAGTTTAACTCCGATACACGAGGGACGAGTAGCCCTTGTCGGGTTCAACAAGGCTTTCAAAGTTGCCATTTACTGGCACTATCGGAATATTAGGGATTGTCTCCTAGACGGACGTTCAAAAAACGGACTCTTCAAAAATTTGACTTTCTAAATTGAGGTAATCGAGACGCTTAGAACTACTAGGTTTCTCTTTAACAAATCTACCTAGGGCGTCTCTTTTACGTTCAGGCATACAAAATAATTAGGAAAGGGATTCTATGCAATCACAAATCAAGGCCGACTCAACCAAATCAAACCTATTGATTTCTAGCAAACAAAAAGCATGATGGCTCCACTTAGATTGTTTCTAGACCCAGCTTCTAATCCTTCGAAAGGGAATTCGTTACAATTTAAGCAAACCCCTCTGGAATCAATCCGAGTCAAAGTGAGTTGAATCGAGGCGAGGGAAGCTCGGTGGAGCTTTGATACCCAAGGCCTCACCGGAATTACAATGCGGCGCAGTCACGCATTCAACTCACAGAAACCTTCTTGAACTTTGAAGTGTGCTTAAAAGAGTAACCAATATTTTTCGAATAACTTTCCTATTAAGCTCGTTACCCTATCGGTCTTGTTCTAGTCAAAATTTTAAGGCTTAGGTTCGCGTAGGTTACGTGTTCCTAAGGCGGGCAAGAAGAGAACGGTGATGAAATCCGAACCCTTATCTTGTATGGCCAGGCCTTGCCCTTTACTAGAAAAATAAATGTCCGTATTCAGTCCTCAACATATAAGCATACGAAGGAGTCCAGTAACTCGCTGACAGGGGATTCGCGAGTGTTTAGAATCTTACCTCCCGTTCCAGACGGGGGATGAATCGGTTGTAGTCGACTCGGGCCACTGACTCCTATGTCAGTGTACGAACCCAAGGTGCAGAGACAATATCGTAATTGTCCTCCTTCTCTGCAAACAGTTTATATTTAAAGTACCCTTCCGTAGGGTAAAAATAATAATAAAGTCCAAAGTCCAAAAGTCCAAAGTCCAAAAAGAAAAGAAAAATTACAAAAATAATAAACCCTAATACAAATTTTTTTTTTCTAAAAATAAACAAACCCTAAAAACAAAATATCTAAAAGAAAATCGTCTTCTTTCCCGTTCTTTTTGCTTTAATCTTTCGCTCCAAGTCTTTACGAAATCACCAAACTCCTTGGCTCAATTTTCTTTATGATCCAGAACCTGTAGACAAAAGATAAATACCCAAAAACGTAAAAAAGAACAAAAATAATAAAAAACTAAAAATTATAGCAAACACTGACAAAGTTGATATCAATATTAAAAGAACACTGAGGCTAAGATTCCACTATTTTCCAAGTTCAAAGTGATTTAATCCAATATTTATATTCATGCAATTTTCTCGTTTAATTTGATTCTAAACTATTGCAACAAGTAGATTCTCAAAATAACAAGTGTAAATCCGAAGCATAGAACATCAAAAACCTAAGTCCAAGCATGCTCTATCAAAAGAAATCACAATTGCTTAACAAGAATCATTCAAACAATTTTCAATCGAGGCAAATAATCATATAAGTAATTGCAAATAAATAAATAAAATAAAATATACCACTCTTTGTTGGAAAAATAGCTTCCTCTATCGCCTCAGCAATGGGGTTTAGCTCCTCATATTAACCACTTGCTCAAAATATATGTTTGTTGCTCAAAAGTTGATTAAAGAAAAGAGAAGGTATAAAAAAACGTGTTTTAATGATTATAATTGTTCTGGGAACCATTTATTACAAAGAACCCTAACACGTAACTGTTGCGAATCGAAAGTAATTGTTACGAGAAATTGTGACAAAAGTTATTGAGTTTGAAAGAAAAGGCCACGGATTACTGCGGCTAACTTTGTTAAGTGCTGTTCTGTGTTCTTCTTCAACCTCTCGCCCGTATCTCTACAACTTGGATTTTTTGTGCTCTGTTATGTTCTAAACTTCCCCTAAAGTGTACGTAACCCCTCTCTGACTCGTAACCACCCAATATATAGCCCACAGGTTCCATGTATCTCGACTAAATCTCGAGAATATCTCTCTTTTTTTCTTCGGCAGCAAGGCCCGGAATTTTCTTCCCTGTGAATCTTCTTACGCGGTTACAGGCTGTGAAATCCTTCCTAAGTTAATCCAACTTCTATATTTGATATATACGAATCTTCACAGGACTTATCTTCCACGAATCTTCCAAACTTATCAACCGAAACCCGTATTTTTTTCTTCTCCCTGTTTCGCTCCAACACGATCATGCAGCCCAAGTTAGTTGATCCAAACTCTTGTCGGCACTCGTTAGGCTCTAACAGGTCCAGTCCACCAAAATCCCACGATTGAATCCCTCTAAAACCGCTGAAAAATCCAACTCCATCTCCGTTCTCGCTGCTGCCATTTTTCCCGCCTTTTTTATTTTTTTTTGAATTCTTGAAGATGAGGTGCCCCTATCCAGAGTAGGGGTGCCTATAACAGGTGCCTTGGGGGTGTCTTGGGGGTGTCTTGGGGGTGCCCCTTAGTAATTTGGTTACCCCTTATCCAATCCGAGGGTCCGAATAGCATGTGTCCTCCGGGCGCAACTTTTCGAGCCGATTTTTCCAAAAATGTTTATTGGCCAAAAATACCTACACACACATAAAACACCATAATAAGTACAAAAATGAGCACTATCAATATATAGAATCGAGACAAATTAGACACAAAAATGTGTCTATCATAATCGCATTAACGCTCTCTCTTGGATTAACAAATGGTTGTGAAGGAAGTTTTGTGGACGCTTGCGCTTGCAATAAGTTCACATCTGGTCGCTAATTGCCCCACTTGAATTTGTAACTCCTTGATTCTGAATCGGTCTTTTGTTGGTGTTGTTGAACCATAGTGGTGAGACCTTGCACACCTTGCATTAACGCATTGAGCTTGTCATCATTCAAAGAATCACGCTCCTTGACTTGTTGTGGTTGAAATTGTTGTTGAGGTTGGAAACGTGATTGTTGGAAACCACCTTGTTGCTCATACGGATTGGGAACCGTCGCTTGCTTATTTGCATAACTAAAGTTGGGATGATCCTTCCAACCGGATTGTAGGTATTGGAGTATGGATCGTACCTTGGCCTTTGATTCGGATATAAAGCATTCACTTGTTCGGTCTCATTATCCGGAATAATCACGCGGCCATCCTTTGCATCATTATCTCCATGTTACTCATCCTTTGATCAAGATGTGATGAATCACTTACTTCATGCACTCGCCTAACCATTGGTTCATATCTTGTGTAGAATTGGTGCGAGTTCGCCGCCATGCTTTCAATCAACTCGGTAGCTTGGGCCACCGTCTTGTTCATTAATGCACCACCACCAAGCAGGCGTCAAGAAGAGACCTATCACTTGGGTGAAGAGCTTCATAGAAGTATTGGAGTATCATAACGTCACTAAATTGATGGTGTGGACAGCTTGCCACCAACCTCTTGTATCGCTCCCAACATTCATACAATGATTCTCCCACTTGTTGTTTCAATCCACAAATCTCCTTGCGAATTTGAGTAGCTTTGGATGCGGAAAATATCTCTCGAGGAAAAGTTTCTTCATCCCATTCCATGTTGTGATACTTAGGAAGGCAAATAATATAACCATTCCTTAGCATTGCCCGCCAAAGAAAACGGAAAGCTTTCAACATTGCTCCATCCGCATTAGTCTCCGGTGGAAGCATAGCCATAACTATGGTGTAGAAGTCCATAAGATGTTTGTTTGGGTCCTCATTCACCATGCCATGGAACTTTGGTAACTCTCTAATCAACCCCGGCTTGATCTCGAAGGTTGAATTAGTTTGGATACACCATTGTTGTGTATCAAGCTTGTGAGAAGCTAGGTCCTTTAGTGTACGATCAGCCATTGTTTCTTCCTCTTTTTCCGAATCACTTGATGAAGAAGGAGGAAGTGGAGTGTTAATCGCTCGAATGAAATCCTTTAGTTGAGTGCCGGATCGAAGACGTATTGGACTCGGTCTGCCCTCTTTAAGCATTCACCAAAGGTATAGCACCTGAAATAAGATTCTCGAAAACTAAGTTAGATACGGTATAGAATCTAACAAAGCAAGAATAAAGCAAAAATAAAAATAAAAACAACTAAAAATCGTCCGTTGCTCCCCGGCAGCGGCGCCAAAATTTGATGCGTGTCGTAACCACAACAAATTAATTAATACTTTACTACCTAATTAACAAGTAATATAGGGTAGTCAAGGTCGATCCCACGAGGAGCAAGAGATTCTAGTTGTAAAAATTGTCACGAAAGGGGTGTAAAAAGCAAAAGAAAATAAACAAAGCAATTAAAAGATAAAGTTGAAAGCAATAAGAGAGACAAGATCAAGGAATCCTTCTTCGTTTTGCCAAACAATGATTAAAGTTATGTTCTTTTCTACTTGTTATTAGTCACAAATTATCACCAACCGTAGGTTGACTAGATCGGTGCTAAACCCCTAAATCCCTTGTATCTTAGGACACGGAAGTTCTCGACTACCGGATTCTATTTACCAAACCACCTAGTAGTAGATCACTCTAGATGTAATTTAAATAAACGCATTAAGATTCATGAACTTATTAGGTCAATATTAGTAGTTAGACTCTTAGATCAAGGTCTACTTGCTAACGTTGTTTCCACACACAATTGCTCCACGGAATCCCTCCGCAAGGTCTCGTGTTTGCTACTTATGTAAAAAGTCAAGAAACGATTACTTATCCCCTAACTTTCACTAGCTTTAGATCAAATTAACAAATCAATTTAGCGTGCACTCCAAACAATCTATCAATCAATCATGAATGTCTTTAAGATCATTCCTATTAGTAAAAACAAACGCTAATTATGTGAAAAACTTCAAGATAGAATTGAAAACAAAAACTCAAAACATAAATTAAGAACTAGGAATTCATCCTCAATAAATAATAAAATTAGCTACTCATGTTAAGGAGTTCACACAAAGAATAAGAAAAGAAAAGAATTGTGTGTGTAGAGATGTGTGTAAAAGATGTAGAAAACTTCTCTATTTATAGGCTTCAATATTCTCCAAATCTTCCAAGGAATAGAACCCTTTTCCTTTTGCAATTCAATTTCAAATTCAAGTCTTTCTCAACTCTTCCACCTTCTCTTTCCAAATTTGAGTCCAATTCTCCATCCAATTCCTAGCCCAAGTCTTCACACCCATGAGAGAAGTCCATAGAAAATTCGGAATTTTGCTCGCGGGAAAATCGTATTGTGGCCGAATTTGACCGGAATAGTCGTCGCCGGCCACCTGAGTTCTGTTGCCGTCAAGGGGAATATTCGACGGAATATTCCGTCAGTCCACCGTTAGGACTAACGGTCAAACAGGGTCAACCGTCAGTCAACTGTTAGTCAGCGGGTCAAAGGGAGAAAGAGTCACTGAAAGTCGGTTCGTCTAAGTCAGGTCTGACTTAGCTTACTGGTCTGATCGGCTGGATCACCGAGTCGCTGGATCGCCGAGTTGACTCGCCAGAACAGCAGTCCGCCGAGTCTCTATTGCTTGCCGGTATTTCCGTGCCACATTCGTGCCTCTTTCTCGCTTCACTTCCCTCGTTAAGAATCTACACATTCATCTATTCATTCGAGGCACCATTCCACAATTCTCGAATGAATGAAAGATCGGTTTACTCAAGAGATCACTTCCCTGCTTCAAACCCTGTCACATACATCCAACATTCACAGTTCCAAGCATTCATCAGTTGTAGCATCAATACTATTCTCTGTGTATCCAATTACAATCCCATCTTATACTGAGTCACAATAGTCGTGACTTTAAATCCACTTCTTGCCATCCCACAAGCTCAACTGCATCTCTGGCCAGATAACCCAATCTTCATACCTCCACAAGGATCATCAGCTCAGCACCACCAACACATACTGCACCTTTAACACCACCTGACAGCTTCACTTCATTCTTGCACACTTTCCTGCAGCTCCAAACACAGCTGTTGCAGCCATCAGAGCCCAATCCCACAGCTCATCATAACCAGCTCTTAACAAACACAAAATCACCATCTTCACTACCTTGTCATATTCTCAATCCAAGACCTCTGTGGAATCAATTCGAACCCTAATCCAATTGTAACTCCTTCCTGCCACTGACCCATTTAATCTCTTCCTCTCTGTGTTGTTAGCAAGACCACGTAACTCCATTACCGATTCATTCTCTCGATAATTCATCTTAAACCACAGACCCATTGCAAAGAATCCATGTCTGCTCTCAGATTGAGCTTCATCTGCTCATCTTCAATTCAGCGCGAACCCGGTCTCAATTCTGCTCTTAACCCTGTAACAGCAGCTCTATCTCCTTCCCGGAATCGATTGCAGCAATACCTAACACCACCCTGCATCTTCTTGATTCAACCACAGACCCATTATTAACAGCTCTCGGATTCCCTTTTCTCTAACCTTCTGCAACTCCACCATCTTCGATTCAACAGAATTCTCTATTTCCCTGAGCTTCTCATATTACCAACATCAAACCCTTTCTCTGATTCATCTCTTAGCTTTCGATCTCACAGACCAAATCTTCTCTGATTCCGTCAGATTCTTCATTAACCGATTCGGTCTAACCCCTTCTCTCAACAGCATCTATATCTCTTCAAAGATCGAACCCATCTTCGATTCATCTTCATTTTCGACCTGGTCACGGTAGGAATCATCGATTTTCAGCTCAAATTCCACCATCAACCCATATCATCACTTTCGTTTCCAACCCCTGTAACTCATCCATCGATAGCAACAGCTTCATCTATCTTGATTAACCTCTCTGGTTCTCAATTTTTCAGCAACAACAGCCTCTGTGCTGTTCTCTCAATTTCAGGTGAAATCAATAAATGAAATGAATGAGATAACTTTGATTTAGGGTAAAGGTAAAGTAGGGTAGATTCGGGTACGGGTGTGGGTGTGGGTCTATGGGTTTATGCATCCATGGACATTACCCATCCATTTTACCGGTGATAATAAGACTACATTTTGGATAAGGGCTACCAGTTTGGCAGCCCCTTAACTTGAACTGTCCTTTCTTTAGTAATCCTCCAATAGAGAGTAGCCCTTAACCTTGGTTGGGCTCCAAATAGTGATCGCCCATGAAATGACAATTTTGCCCTTTTGGCTCAAATAGAGTAACTTCTTCTTCTTTTCCTCCGTGTGACTCCAAAGTAGCTACAAAACTCAAAACAAGCGTAAAATACATAATTTACAAGAAAAATAGCAAAGAAAGCATAAACAATAGATAGTAAATAGGATGTATTCTACACCCTATCAAATTCCCCACACTTAGACTTTGCTAGTCCTCGAGCAAATCAAACTAAAAACTCACAACTTCAAAGCGTTCAAGCGTCCCAAGCATCCAAAGAGTTATGAGGACATAGAGTTTCGCATTCTAGTAATAAGAAGTTAGAAATACTAAAGAACATATTCTCATTCTTAAATGTTGAGTGAGAACTAACCACACCATAATGAGAGAATGCGTGTTTGAGAAACGATCAATAAGCATTTCGCCTCGACACGCCTCACCAAAAAGGATTTTATGATAATTGCACTCAAAAAGACGGCTTTTATGGTTCTCACATGTGTGCGGGTAGGAATGAAGAGAGAAATCTGCGACACGTTGAATGGTGGGAAGAATAACTTAGAAATATTTTTAAAAACCCACATCTTTTAATATTTTGAAAAACCATTTTTTCCGACGATTCTCTAAGAAAGGAAATCAACCATTTATTATTGAGGATGAGATTACTTACTCACCTTCACATCCGATTGCCAATTATGATAACACCACTCTCACGGCATCCAATAGAAACATCTTCCGCTCCTCGTCTTGATCTTCTTGGTCTTCGTCTTCGGTTTCAACTATTGATGATAAACCCTTGAATTTCATAAATCCTTAACAATTTGTAACTCTTTTTACCTGAAAATCCTTGTCGCTTGAAACTACCTTATAAATTTTCCTTCCCCACGGCTCATTCAATAAAAATAAGAACAAATATTTCTCTTGTGTTTTTCCTTTTTTTTTTTTTTCTTTTCTTTTCTTTTCTTTTATTTTTTTCAATTTTTTTTTTTTTTTTTTTTTAAAAAAGAGAAATTAAATACAAAAATAAACCATGGCCGTGGGAGAAGTATTTTACCGCTTGATTCTTCACAACTTGTATCGTCTTGAAATCAAAAATTCTCACCTTTTACTTTTCTTCGCTTTCATGAATAAGTCTTCATACTTGGATATAAAATTACCTCCTTGTATTGTAAGTCTTCAACATATATGTAAAAATCTGCACTTTGTATGTTGCTTTACTTGTATTTGAAATTTGCTCTTTTTCTCGTTTTGTTGCTTGTAAACCTTAAACTTTTCCAACTTTTCTTGTAGATTTTGATGTCGCTCCTTGTTGATGATGGGAGTGTTTCTATGGATCCGGTCGAGAGAGAGAATGGTGCTAACTGCAAATCGAACTACAAGAAGGAAGCTTTCATCTATAGACGTCACCCTCATGATTGACAAAATTAGCACTCAAGAGATCAAAGAGTAGTGCTTCTATTGGTGGGAGGTTGGGTAGCTCACCATTCTACCCGGAATTAACGTATGGTGACACACACTCAAAAGAAGCTCTTTAGTAGATGGAAAAATTCTGGTCGGTGCCTCACATGATATGAATACGGGTAGTCTCCACTAATGATTGATCAGCAACTCTAATAACGCATTTCTCCCTGCACCAAATTCGCATCACCGGCATGATTAAATCCATTATTTAACACTCTAACAAGCAAGAAATCCGAATGTAGTTCTCTAACATTTCCAAGTTCAATTATGTCGGTCAAAATCTCTATGTAAACATACCTAGAAGTATGCTAGTGACTCTAAAATCTTTAAAAGTTGGAGTTTTTATGAAAAACTATTTTTTTTTTTTTTTAAAAAAATTTTAATTTTTTTGTAATTTTTGTTTTAAAAACATGCTTAACCACTCCCCCACACTTAAACCTTACATTGTCCTCAATGTAATTGAATCCTCCTAGTAAAGTCAAGGTGGGAAATTTTAACATGATAAGAAACAAGAAAAAGAAATAACAAAAAGCAAAAAGATAAGAAATACAAAACCTATGGGTTGCCTCCCATTAAGCGCTTGTTTTAAAGTCGACGCCCGACTTAGCTTTGCAAGATTCATTAGCCCGGATCAATCTCTTTCACGGGAAAACATGATGTCACATCACTAGGGTATCGCGTTGTGTCAAAGATATTGAAGTGGATGAGTGTACCATCAAACTCCATAGTCAAGGTGCCATTTTGGACATCAATCTTTGTTCGGCGGTGCTTAAGAATGGTCTACCCAAAAGCAAAGGTGTAGACTTGGAAGAATTCTCATCATTCATGTCTAAGACATAGAAATCGTAGGAAATACAAGCTCATTAACGCACCAAAACATTCTCAACAATCCCTTTCGGGTAAACATTAGATCGGTTAGCAAGTTCAAGAACTACCCCGGTCTCTTTAAGAGGACCAAGATTCAAAGAATCATAAATCGAGGAAGGCATAACATTAACCGATGCTCCCAAATCTAGCAAAGCTCGAGTAAACCTTGTTTTACCAATTGTGCAAGGTATATTGAAACTACCGGGGTCCTTTAATTTTGGTGGGAGTTTCTTGAGAATAAACGCCGAAGCATTCTCCCCCACACTCATGACTTCATTCCCTTTCAACCTTTTCTTCTTCATGCACAACTCCTTTAAGAACTTTGCACAACGAGGAATTTGACGAATAGCTTCTATGAGTGGAATATTGACTTGTACTTTCTTAAAGATCTCCCAAATATCCATGTATTCCAAGTCTTTCTTTGATTTAGCAAATCGGCTAGGGAACGGGGGTGGAGTTGTGAAAGTAGGAACCGTCTCCTCGGGTTGGTTGGTTGGAGATGTTTTCTCCTTTGATGCGGTTTCATTTCCTCTTTCTCATCATACACCGTATGTTGTTGAGTTGGTTGCTCCACTTGTTTCCCACTCCTCAAAGTAATCGCATTAACGCTCTCTCTTGGATTAACAAATGGTTGTGAAGGAAGTTTTGTGGACGCTTGCGCTTGCAATAAGTTCACATCGGTCGCTAATTGCCCCACTTGAATTTGTAACTCCTTGATTGCCGAATCGGTCTTTTGTTGGTGTTGTTGAACCATAGTGGTGAGACCTTGCACACCTTGCATTAACGCATTGAGCTTGTCATCATTCAAAGAATCACGCTCCTTGACTTGTTGTGGTTGAAATTGTTGTTGAGGTTGGAAACGTGATTGTTGGAAACCACCTTGTTGCTCATACGGATTGGGAACCGCCGCTTGCTTATTTGCATAACTAAAGTTGGGATGATCCTTCCAACCGGGATTGTAGGTATTGGAGTATGGATCGTACCTTGGCCTTTGATTCGGATATAAAGCATTCACTTGTTCGGTCTCATTATCCGGAATAATCACCGCGGCCATCCTTTGCATCATTATCTCCATGTTACTCATCCTTTGATCAAGATGTGATGAATCACTTACTTCATGCACTCGCCTAACCATTGGTTCATATCTTGTGTAGAATTGGTGCGAGTTCGCCGCCATGCTTTCAATCAACTCGGTAGCTTGGGCCACCGTCTTGTTCATTAATGCACCACCACCCGCGGCGTCAAGAAGAGACCTATCACTTGGGTGAAGAGCTTCATAGAAGTATTGGAGTATCATAACGTCACTAAATTGATGGTGTGGACAGCTTGCCACCAACCTCTTGTATCGCTCCCAACATTCATACAATGATTCTCCCACTTGTTGTTTCAATCCACAAATCTCATGCGAATTTGAGTAGCTTTGGATGCGGGAAAATATCTCTTGAGGAAAAGTTTCTTCATCCCATTCCATGTTGTGATACTTCGGAAGGCAAATAATATAACCATTCCTTAGCATTGCCCGCCAAAGAAAACGGGAAAGCTTTCAACATTGCTCCATCCGCATTAGTCTCCGGTGGAAGCATAGCCATAACTATGGTGTAGAAGTCCATAAGATGTTTGTTTGGGTCTTCATTCACCATGCCATGGAACTTTGGTAACTCTCTAATCAACCCCGCTTGATCTCGAAGGTTGAATTAGTTTGGATACACCATTGTTGTGTATCAAGCTTGTGAGAAGCTAGGTCCTTTAGTGTACGATCAGCCATTGTTTCTTCCTCTTTTTCCGAATCACTTGATGAAGAAGGAGGAAGTGGAGTGTTAATCGCTCGAATGAAATCCTTTAGTTGAGTGCTTGGGATCGAAGACGTATTGGACTCGGTCTGCCCTCTTTAAGCATTCACCAAAGGTATAGCACTCGAAATAAGATTCTCAAAACTAAGTTAGATACGGTATAGAATCTAACAAAGCAAGAATAAAGCAAAAATAAAAATAAAAACAACTAAAAATCGCCCGTTGCTCCCCGGCAGCGGCGCCAAAATTTGATGCGTGTCGTAACCACAACAAATTAATTAATACTTTACTACCTAATTAACAAGTAATATAGGGTAGTCAAGGTCGATCCCACGAGGAGCAAGAGATTCTAGTTGTAAAAATTGTCACGAAAGGGGGTGTAAAAAGCAAAAGAAAATAAACAAAGCAATTAAAAGATAAAGTTGAAAGCAATAAGAGAGACAAGATCAAGGAATCCTTCTTCGTTGCCAAACAATGATTAAAGTTATGTTCTTTTCTACTTGTTATTAGTCACAAATTATCACCAACCGTAGGTAAAGCAGCTAGATCAGTGCTAAACCCCTAAATCCTTGTATCACCGGACACGGAAGTTCTCGACTACCGGATTCTATTTACCAAACCACCTAGTAGTAGATCACTCTAGATGTAATTTAAATAAACGCATTAAGATTCATGAACTTATTAGGTCAATATTAGTAGTTAGACTCTTAGATCAAGGTCTACTTGCTAACGTTGTTTCCACACACAATTGCTCCACGGAATCCCTCCGCAAGGTCTCGTGTTTGCTACTTATGTAAAAAGTCAAGAAACGATTACTTATCCCCTAACTTTCACTAGCTTTAGATCAAATTAACAAATCAATTTAGCGTGCACTCCAAACAATCTATCAATCAATCATGAATGTCTTTAAGATCATTCCTATTAGTAAAAACAAACGCTAATTATGTGAAAAACTTCAAGATAGAATTGAAAACAAAAACTCAAAACATAAATTAAGAACTAGGAATTCATCCTCAATCAATAATAAAATTAGCTACTCATGTTAAGGAGTTCACACAAAGAATAAGAAAAGAAAAGAATTGTGTGTGTAGAGATGTGTGTAAAAGATGTAGAAAACTTCTCTATTTATAGGCTTCAATATTCTCCAAATCTTCCAAGGAATAGAACCCTTTTCCTTTTGCAATTCAATTTCCAAATTCAAGTCTTTCTCAACTCTTCCACCTTCTCTTTCCAAATTTGAGTCCAATTCTCCATCCAATTCCTAGCCCAAGTCTTCACACCCATGAGAGAAGTCCATAGAAAATTTCGGAATTTTGCTCACGGAAAACCGGGGTATTGTGGCCGGAATTTGACCGGAATAGTCGTCGCCGGCCACCCGAGTTCTGTGCCATCAAGGGAATATTCGACGGAATATTCCGTCAGTCCACCGTTAGGACTAACGGTCAAACAGGTCAACAGTCATCAATCGTTAGTCGGCGGGTCAAAGGGGGAGAAAGAGTCGGTGAGTCGGTTAAATTTAAGTCGGGTCCGACTTAGCTTACCGGGTCTCGATCGGCTGGATCACCGAAGTCTATTTGGATCGCCGAGTTGACTTCGCGGTAACCAGAGTCCGCCGAGTCTCTACTGTTCTCGTATTTCAGTGCCACATTCAGGCCTCTTTTCTCACTTCCCTCGTTAAGAATCCTACACATTCATCTATTCATTCAGCACCATTCCACAATTCTCAGAATAAAGAAGCAGATCGGTTTACTCAAGAAAGATCACTTCCTCGCCTCAAACCTGTCACATACATCCAACATTCACAGTTCCAAGCATTCATCAGTTGTAGCATCAATACTATTCTCTGTGTATCCAATTACAATCCCATCTTATACTGAGTCACAATAGCTGCAGCTTTAAATCCACTTCACTGCCATCCCACAAGCTCAACTGCATCTCTGGCCAGATAACCCAATCTTCATACCTCCACAAGGATCATCAGCTCAGCACCACCAACACATACTGCACCTTTAACACCACCTGACAGCTTCACTTCATTCTTGCACACTTTCCTCTTAGACTCCAAACACAACACATTCACGCCAGCCATCGTGAGCCCAATCCCCACTCATCATAACTTGACTCTTAACAAACACAAAATCACCATCTTCACTACCTTGTCATATTCTCAATCCAAGACCTCTGTGGAATCAATTCGAACCCTAATCCAATTGTAACTCCTTCCCGCCACTCGACCCATTTAATCTCTTCCTCTCTGTGTTGTTAGCAAGACCACCGTAACTCCATTACCGATTCATTCTCGATAATTCATCTTAAACCATGAGACCCATTGCGGTTAATCCATGTTCCTGCTCTCGGATTGAGCTTCATCCGCTCATCTTCAATTCAGCCACAGAACCCAGCCTCAATTTCTGCTCTTAACCCTGTAAAGACAGCTCTATCTCCTTCCCTAATCGATTGCAAAGCAATACCTAACACCACCCCCGCATCTTCTTGATTCAACCACGAGACCCATTATTAATGACTCTCGGATTCCCTTTTCTCTAACCTTCTCGTAACTCCACCATCTTCGATTCAACAGAATTCTCTATTTCCCGAGCTTCTCATATTACCAACATCAAACCCTTTCTCTGATTCATCTCTTAGCTTTCGATCTCACAGACCAAATCTTCTCGATTCGTCAGATTCTTCATTAACCGATTCGGTCTAACCCCTTCTCTCAACAAAGATCTATATCTCTTCAAAGATCGAACCCATCTTCGATTCATCTTCATTTTCTCGACCTGGTCACGGTAGGAATCATCGATTTTCAGCTCAAATTCCACCATCAACCCATATCATCACTTTCGTTTCCAACCCCTGTAACTCATCCATCGATAGCAACAGCTTCATCTATCTTGATTAACCTCTCTGGTTCTCAATTTTTCAAAGAATGACCTCTGTCTTGTTCTCTCAATTTCGAGTGAAATCAATAAATGAAATGAATGAGATAACTTCGATTTAGGGTAAAGGTAAAGTAGGGTAGATTCGGGTACGGGTGTGGGTGTGGGTCTATGGGTTTATGCATCCATGGACATTACCCATCCATTTTACCGGTGATAATAGCACTACATTTTCGGATAAGGGCTACCCATTTTGGCAGCCCCTTAACTTGAACTGTCCTTTCTTTAGTAATCCTCCAATAGAGAGTAGCCCTTAACCTTGGCTGGGCTCCAAATAGTGATCGCCCATGAAATGACAATTTTGCCCTTTTGGCTCAAATAGAGTAACTTCTTCTTCTTTTCCTCCGTGTGACTCCAAAGTAGCTACAAAACTCAAAACAAGCGTAAAATACATAATTTACAAGAAAAATAGCAAAGAAAGCATAAACAATAGATAGTAAATAGGATGTATTCTACACCCTATCAACCAATAATCGGAAAAGTTGAGGATCTTTCCATAGAACCTGTTTTGCAAACACTAGCTTCACACAAATATTAGTACAATAAAGCAAAAGTGAAGCTATGAACCGATAAAATCTTCCCCCACACTTATTCTTGTCCACACATGGAAGTGTATAAAGAATATAGAAGTCGGGTACTTCCACGGTTTCTTGTTCCATAACCTGCATAGTATGAGAATCAAGTATCTCTAATGGCGGAAAACGAGAAACAAAGTCAGTCAACAATATTCTCGAAGCACATACATTCAAACCAATAAGAGGAAAAGGAGAAGAAACACTAGGCAAAGGGTTAGATAAACCTTTCACAATCTCTTGTATTACGGAATCCTCTTCATCCTTGAAAAACTCAAGTGAATTATTCACCTCTTGTATATCATGGTCCTCTATCAAACCCTGCAACCATTCTTTGTCCGTTTCTCGCTTAACCAAAGTCTCGACATAAACATCATCATTACAATCCTTTGCAAGCTCAATTGGGTCTTCCATAATATTGGTCATAACGGTCTCATTCTCAACATATTCCTCATTTTTGTTGTAAGGCACATACTCTTTTGCGGATCCAAATTTTATCATAAGAAACTTTTTTATAACACTCGAAAATGCATCATCCTCAAGCTCCACCCTTTGAATAGGCTCTTGATCATTATTAAGATCAATGCTTGAGTAATCTACACAAGTGTCATCATATTCCTCTTCGTCTTCATCTTGATCCCAAAAAGACTCCATTGTACACTCCTCGGGGTTGTCACCATAAATTGGTTCAAACGATGTATTTGCATAATAATCATCATCACTATCATAGTCATCATTAGATTGGCTACCACTTCCCAAAGTTTGGTCTTTCGCATAATTTTTCATGTCCTCTTTGTATTCTTCGATGCCTTGTCTTAAATATGAAACACCTTGTTGAAGCTCTTGGATTGATCCATCCAAGTTCTGAAAATAGCATTCCATTAGTTGGTAAAACTCATTCGACATAGACAAAGTAGAATTACTTACCTCAGTATTGCTAGGCCAATTATCTTCCCTTTGAATGGGTGAATGATCATAACTACGATCACAAATTGGGCCAAACATACTATTATTAGCACATTCGGTCGATGAAAGTTGTTCCATGCTTGGTTGTCTACAAATTGACTCTATGCTGTCCATAAATCGTTGTATCTCATCTACCAAACTAGAAGAAATATGAATAGGAATACAACTAGTCTCCCCTCCTTGTGGTTTCTCACTTACATAACCACCATAAGAAGGTTGATATGTATGAGAATAACTCATAGGGTACGTGGAGTATTGATCATAGCCAAAGGATTGGTTTTGATTATACTCCCCATAAGGGTGATAATTGTTATGTTGTTGAGGTTGAAAGCCGTATTGATTGCTCCAATATGCTCCGTCCATAGCAATTGGTACCTGAAACGAGATTCTCAAAACTCGGTTAGAAACCAAAGAATAATAAAAAGTAAAACAAAAATAAGAAACCAAAAACAATTAACAACCGCTGCCTCCCGGCAGCGTAGGCCCTAAAATTTGATCGCGGTCGTAAGCGTCAAAAATAATTTACACTTTCTTACTACTCAAAATATAAATATAGCAAGGGCAAGAAAGGATCGTTCCCACATAGAGGTCTAGGTTGTCAAATTGTTATGGTTTCCTATATAAAACACCCGGAAGAATTTCTGATTGTGTAAATAAAAATAAACAAAAAGCAAATAAAGTACGCAAATCAAGGATGTGAAAATATTGGATAAAGGTTTCATCTTCAATTGCAAACAAGTTTATGAATGTATGAATAGAATTCGTATTTAATCTCGCTATCATCAAAAGCCATAGAATACCTTATTGCAAGAATACTCCGTAATTTCCAAAGTTATCAACACACACATTAGGGCTGCGTATGTGAAATCTACCTAAAGAATAACCTAACGCCTTGCGCTAATCAAGTTCAATTCCTAGGAGCATTAAGTTTCAGAAATAGGCTAATCAATGCAATTGTAATACATTGCGCAAACAATTCGGACAAAGGTCAATTTCTACAAATGATTTCAAGGATGTATCACTACAACCTAGAATCATATCATGCTACTCGTATTCAAGATTATCGCTCGATGAAAACCCTAAAATAGCTATAGATATGGATGTGAGTTCAATCAATTCTAGACTCGACTAAACAAACATTCAATCATATTGCAATACTTCAATCATGCAATTATTATAACCCGTAGAAATCAAACGATAATATTGAGAGAAAACTAATTCATAAAAATCATAACTTGGTTGCAAAATCCAACTACATCTTCAACCAATAATAAAAACTTAGTTACTCATGGCATAGGAGTTCATAGCAAGAAGAAGGAGAAAACCTATCATGTTTCTAAACCCTAGAACCAAAAGTATGAGTTCTCCCTAATGGAGATATATCTAGGTTTAGAGAAAAAGTTCTATTTATATGCTTTTCTCCCCATAAGGATACTTTCCCAAAATTAGGTTAATTCTTCTCAAAACCCGTCTCCAAGTTGGTCCACCAAGCCCAGGAGTGAAAAATATGTCTCTGGAATTTTGGGTCCAAAAGCATCGCCGGATTGCTGACATCATCGCCGGAATCCGGCCGTCGGAAAATCATCTCTGGCCGCTTTTGTCATCGGAAACTGTCACCAGCGAGTGCACACTCCCAAAGAGCTCATCTCCATATCTCGCAATTCAAACAATCACAAAATACCATCTAAACCAATTCCTCATTTCTTGCGAAAACGTACCCAAAGCGTGACTCGTAGCTCATATATCCCGCTGATCGACTCAAGCATCCAACACATACCCCCTTCGTGATTCACTAAAATATTATGATTCATGCTTCAAGTTCCGAAATCCGACATCCCGGGCTGGTACCACCGTGCACCATTCTCTCGTTTTCGTTCAATTTCTGCAGTTGCTTAGCCATTGCCAATTGCAAGTTGCTCCTTGGCTCGATTCTGCAATATCATTCTTCTCGCCGCCGACAAGCTCACACAAACTCGGCCAGTCATGAATTCCATCTCCACTGCCACACTGCACCAATCACCGAACTACAATTGGTCCTGTACCCGGGTTTAGGTTCAGCTTTGCTCCACGAATCCTTGCATTCTTTCTCATCCTAATTGACCATCTTTCATCACTAGCGAGTCTCGCATACAACCATCACAACCAACATTGCGCATCACCGACTTCTCCTTGAACTCGCCTCATTCCCATTGCTTCGCAATTGCACAACCGCAACAACACCATCATTACAAAGAAGACCACCAAAGATTGTCGTTCTGCACTTGAGTTCAGCTCTGTCGTTCTATGCACTTGCATAATGAAAGCGGCTTAATCCCCCCTTGAACCATTCTCAGGCCAACACCCTGCAACCTCTCTTTTCACTGGCACAGAACCAATACCCAAAAGCGCGCAGCACAGCTCAATCTCAGTTCACTCAGTCCTGTCCAGTTCGTTCCATTGCAGCACAAACAATGCCAGCCAATAGTACAGCCTCAGTTCATCTGAGCTGCAATTGTATTTGCAGTCCTTGCTTCCCTGCCACACTTCTAGGTCTAGCCTGCTTGGATGCATCTATCTCCATTCCAAAGCAACCCACAAAACCATCCATTCTTCCATGTAGTTCAAGCTCAACCACTTACCACAGCATTGCCAGCTCAATGCCACCAGACCCTATTCCACTCCAAGCTCGACCATCCGCAGCTTCATAACTCAGTCCACCTCCAACTGACTCACCACCACAGTCATTCCCTAATTTCGACACAAGCATACAAATTCATAGCATGAGTACCTTCCTCTCTATTAGCTTCCTAACCTCTGTCCCATTACTGCACAGCGAGCACCTGCTGTAACCATGTCACTGCACCATCACCAGTGCAGCTGCACTTCCAGTTACATCTCCATGTCACCACTTGTGGCTCCAACTGCAACAAACCCATTTCTTGTAACTGCAGGTCAGCCCATGACTCACAATCCATCACTGGCTCAAGCTTCACCGCCCATCCACACAGTGCAAGTGCATGGACAGTCTCAATCTCCAGCCTTGCTCCAGCTTAACCACCTCTGCATCTCAGTTATTGTGCTTCACTGCCTCCCTGTCATTCTATCTCCATAACCACAGCAAAACTCCACCCTTGCACTGAAATGCAGCTGCAACACTCCATTCCATCTGAACTGCAACTCCTTCCCATCATTAACAGCTACCCAGCACCATCTTCTCAATTTCATTTGTTGTGTCTTCTCATGTAACACCCAAGAAGACAAGTATAACGCCATTTCATTCACCGTAGTTGAGTTCGGATCCAAATGCTCATCTTCTTCATCTCTTTTAGTCTAAACTCCAAAGACTGACCTTCAATCGCCACCACAGCTCCATTGATCACCACCATGATATGTGTCCTTCTTCCAAAATCTCTCAAAACCCATGACAAACAACCACATCAAACACGGCAGCATGAGGCTAATCTTGCAGTCAAGAGCTGCTCGTTCAGAATTTCTACAAGCAAATCGGTGTGCAAGAAACGATAACACGGGTTTAAGCTTATCGTTGATGATATTGTGCACATCTCCTTCCCTATAGCATTCAATTCCATACACAACCCAGAATCATTCAATCAAACACACTCCGCTAAACCTTCTTGAATTCGAGAGAATCTTTGCGGCAGAGCTCATCCTTCTTTCCGGCGTTTCTCGTAAACTTCCCCAACCATCGAACTCTCGTTCAGGGGTTCATCCTCAATGGCCATTCTCCGTATTGCTCTCGAAATGCTCTTGTAATTACGGAACCATGGCTAGCCGGTAGTTGCTCCTTGATGCAGCGATAGAGAAAAGAACTAGGTAAAAGCTATAGACACCAACTGACTTAGGAAATGAGACACACGACCTAGTTCCGTAGTTTAGGTTGTAAATGTGAATAAGTATCCCTAGTAACTTGAGCGGGTGCCTATAACGATTCCGAATTCGATTTCCCCCATTAAATGACGTGACTCCCTTGAGCAATTCCTTTGAAGCTTGATTGCCCCTTAACGTAAAGACTACCCCTTAACCTACAGTTGGGGTGTCAATAACACTTGCCCTTTTATGCTTCAAGTTTGTTTTGCTCATAACTTCTTCATACGAACTCGGAATGACTCCATTCTTTCGGCATTGTCTTCATCTTCTCGTCCTCTACACAATGAAAAGTAGAAATCTTGTATTTGAACGAATTCCAATTGGTCTTTTTGCTCCAAATGACTCCATTGCACCTAATAAACTCAAAAGCACACATAAGATACATAATTTACATGAAAAATAGCAAAGAAAGCATAAATACTAGATATTAAATACGGTGTATTCTACACCTATCAGTAGGTACACTTGGATTCAGTCATAATTAAGATTGTATTTTATTTTTACTAAATTTTTCTGCGAAATTGGTTTACTATTTCGTGTGATGACATTACCGAGAGAGGAACAATGTGATCGGCGGTGTGTACATCAAAATGACCAACGATGCTACACACACCGAAGGTAACACTTCGTATTATCCCGAAGGAAAATCGCGGTCCCAGCATCGGGATTAGAATTGTAGGAAATACCAATAGGTCCTAGAAACAATATATTAGAGAGAGTCTAGTCCAGTTGACCCAGTCAACTATCTGTTTGGTCCTATTTGGAAATATATATTATAGTTTGGTCCTAAGGTGATGTCATGGATGATGTAATTGTCATTGTGTGGTGGCAGAAATACCCTTTTTGGGACCACATATATAGACAAAAACCCTAGAAAATATCTTATTTTCAGATTTACTTTCTCTCTCCACCTGTTTTCAGATCTAGTTTCTTTTCTCAATTTTTTTTTTCTTTTTTCTTTTTCTTTCTGCTACCGTTTTTGTTGTTGTTGATGATGATGATGAAGAAGAAGAAAACGATGACGACGATTTTTCATGGATCTGTTGTTGTTTTTGATGTCGTTGTTGAAGAAGAAGAAGAAGAAGAAGAAGAAGAAGAAGAAGAAGACGATTGCGACGATTTCATGGATGTGCTATTGTTTTTGATGTTTGTTGTTGATGATGATGAAGAAGAAAACGATGACGACGATTTCGTGGATCTGCTGTTGTTTTTGATGTTATTTGTTGATGATGAAGATGAACTCGTGTTTGAAGACGATGATGTTTTTTTTCTGCTGACTTGAAGGCGCATTTAAGACGCGAAGATGATATTGCTGCTGGTGTTTGAAGACGTCGAAGAAGACGAAGATGATAATGTTGTTCATTTTTAGGTTTTTATATGGAGTTTATTTCTGGAATGAACTCTGTTTTTTTTTAGATTTTTATATGGAGTTCATTCCATAAATGAACTCTGTTTTTTTTAGGTTTTTATATGGAGTTCATTTCTGGAATGAACTCTGTTTTTTTAGGTTTTTATTTGGAGTTCATTTATGGAATGAACTCTGTTTTTTTTATGTTTTTATATGGAGTTTATTTTTGGAATGAACTCTGTTTTTTTTAGGTTTTTATATGCAGTTCATCTCTGGAATGAACTCTGTTTTTTTAAGGTTTTTATATGGAGTTCATTTTTGGAATGAACTCTGCTTTTTTAGGTTTTTATATGGAGTTCATTTTCTGGAATGAACTCTGAGTTTTTTAGGTGATTTCTGAAAAAATAAGTAGAATTAACAGAGTTCATTTTGAAGAATGAATCGCAAAAAAAATAAGTAGAAATTAACATGAAGAGATCTTTTATCCATTTAATATTTTTAAATAATTATGGGCCAAACAAGTTAAGGCGTTTCCCAAAGCGACCAAACCGATACGTACCACCAAAAAGGACCAATAGAAGTGGGCCCCAGCTGTTGTCGTCGGTGGTTAATTCGGTGAAAAATCCGAAGTGAATATAGACTTATCCTAAAATGACGCGGGGGTGAGGAAAACGAAGGTCGGAAAAGAGCGGATCAGTTGCCCAAAACATGTACTAATGAGGTTCATCTCAGACTCTCTCTCAGGTATCTCTCTAAAAGTTGTGATCACAAATTCCAACCCTTTTAAAGCCGATACTCTCTGAATGTATCTGTGGTTTAGACTTTAGAGAGAGAAGTTCGAATTCCGCATATTTGTTCTCGAAGCTCTTCTTCTACTCAACGAAACAAGTAATTTCATCTCTTTTATCTTTTGGAATTTTGCATTTTTTTTCTTTTTATTTTTGTGCATTAGTAGATGTTTTATGAATCATTCATTTCTGCAGGTCTTGAGTGAAATCTCAGATTGATAGATAGACCTTGTTATTCAAACTTTAATGTTACCCAAATCAAAAAAGAAAGACGCTTACTAATGCAAACCCTACCGGTGATCAATAGCAAAGTTCTCTGAATTCACTTGCTAACTTACTCAGGAAACAAGTAAGTTAATCCATCTCATTTATCTGATGTAATTTTGAATTTTTACTTTCTTTCCGTATTTTGGTACTTGGATTTAGCTAAGCTGTGTTAGGGTTTATGAATCAGTCTTCCTAGTTTTTTCTTGGGTTTTTCACCAAGTAGATGATGTTTATGAATCATTCATTTTTACAGGTCTTGAGTGAAATCTGAGTTTGATACATGGATTTTGTTATTCAAACTCAAAAGCCATGAATGTTGCCCAAATTAGAAATGCAACCCCCACAAGTGTTGGCACCAAAGATGTCTAATGCTCAAGGAACGTGTCCACCACATTCGCTCTGCCTTAAAAGGAAATCTTGAAGGTACTGTATACTTGTCGAAGCCATCGACAAACAAAGGGAAAGAAGATGGAAGCATCAGTAAGGAAGATAAAAAAGCTGACAGCTCCAACAGGATTGCTGAAGAAGTATATGAACAGCAACCTGAATCGGTGGTCCATTTTGTTGCCTATCCAGATTTCTATGACTTCGACAGGGATACGAGTGAAGAATGCTTTGCATTTGATCAGACGTGGGCCAGATTGATATACGTACATTCTCCCATAAGATTTCTTTGAAAAGAAGTGTTAAGAAGAGTTATAACATCTATCCCCCAGAAAGGAAAAACTTGGGCACTTTACAAGAATTGGAACCTTAAATGGAGCTCTGATTTCGGCAACCATAGAGGGTATGAATATGAATTTGTTGTAGTCTTGTCAGATTACAGTAAGAAATCAGGCATTTTGGTTGCCCATTTGGTCAAGTTAAAAGGTTTTGTATGCCTGTTTAAACCAACTTAAAAAAAAAATGGCGCCATGGCTTCCTTTCAGATACCATCCAACGAAAGGTTAAGATTTTCTCACAGGGTTTCTTCATTTAGAACGAACAGCTAAGAACGAGAAGACGTCCCAGAAGATTATTTTGAACTCGATAACTGTTCCCTGCCCAGTAACCTTGAAGAAATGTCTGAAACTGTTGATGGTGATATGAATGGTTCGTTAAAGTCTGTATTAAAGGAGAAGCATACTATGCCAATGAAGAGAAAAACTCCTGATGTAGAGAGTACTTTGGATGGGAGTTACCCAGGTGGAAATAAGTCTTTTAGGATTTCAAATGGATGTTATAAGAACTTAAATGACCAAAAGCGGGCAGTAGAAGCTTCTGGTCGACCTCTGGATAAGAATAAGGCTACCAGTATTTCAGACAGTGAGAAAGATGCTGGTGCTCAAATAACTCCAGATGGTGTGAGTGCCATACCTGGCAGTGTTCCCCTCTTCACCTTCTTCCTTGAAGATTTTTAAAATGCTAGATACAGAATTCTACAACTTTAACAAAGAGCAATCCCGTGAACAGTTTAAGACTGGCCAGCTATGGGCTCTATATTGCGAATTGGATCCAAAATCTATGCTCGGATATAAAGTGGATTTAAATCTTGCCATACACCTAGAGACATTATTTCATGGGTCGACAAGGAGATGCCAGTAAGCTGTGAAACATTTAAGGTCACATCTATTGAAGTTGTTATAATTAATATTGCCATCCTTTCTCTCATCAGTTAAGTGAAGTACCAGCTGTTAATAACGTGTACACAACCAAGGGCAGGGGAAGTGTGGGCATTATACAGTAAATTTAGCTCTGGCTTGACGTGCTCGGACTTGAAGAAATGCGAGTACAACATTGTTGAAGTTTTAGAGGTGGTTGATGTTCATTGGAAAATCGTAACGGTTTTGCAAAGAGGGCTAAAGAAAAAGAGGGACTTGAATCTACTGCGGCTATACCGTGGATTGAATTGTATAGATTCTCTCATCTTTCATGTTGTCAGGAGCAAGGTGTGGGCAGGTGCGTGGATGCTGGGAGCTTGATCCTAGATCATTGGCAGTTTATCGGTACTCGACGAACTGAAGATGAGCAGGTTGGTGTAGGTTTTATCCAGTTCGACAGTCTATTCTGGAAGAGGAACCATTCATAAAGGTATTGTCTTTTGATTTAAAAACTGTGTGTCTCTTTTAAAAGGTATTATACGAGCTTTCCTTGTTAGCTTGTAGAATTCTGGATGGAGACGATGGTGTCAGTTAGTAACTTAGTATAGTATCTCTTTTTACCTAGGCCTGAAAGTGTTTGTGTTTTGTGGAGCATAATAGAGATGTTTATTTTTTGAAGTTATATTGGCATCAATATATAGTATCTCTTTACCTAGTTGGCTTGAAAGTATTCTTTTTTCGTATTATATCTTTATAACATATTGGAAAACAAAATTAGTCTATCATCTGAACAAGGAGTCTCAGTTTCGAGTCAGCTGTCAGGCACAGAGTTTTCAAACTATAATAACCTCTTATCTGTGTTTCTGAAATGTTTCATGAAGGACTACCGAACTGAACCCGCGTTTATGTATTTACATTATGTTGGCATGCTTTAGGGTCATATGATTATGAAGCCAGTGCTGCTCATTATGATATTCGAGTATTCCACTTGCTAGTTAGAGAACTATAGAGCTACTGAGTTAAAACTAAGTAATGGATGTGTAACAATTTACTATGATCATTACTCTTTACATGGAACCTACTGCATAAGAGTCCTTGCATTATATATCACATAATAGGAGTGTTGGCATTATATTGTATCCCTTATGATGTATTGATGCCAAAGCTCTTAAGAACACTTGTTGGTGATATCTTGCATGTGTTTTATAGTTTAGATTCTTTGAGGATTTGTTCTTTGGGCGACCCACAACTGATTATTTTAAGATTATTTGGTCAGGTTGAAACTACAATCTACTTTTTGATTTTCACCAATGGGAGAATGTCCCTTCAAACACTAGAGAACAAGCCTATCTAACGAAAGAGCTACAAACTGGTTGTTTGACTGGCAGGTATTATTACAATCAGCTTGACTAATACTTTCTTAGATGAATATTTGCTAATACATAGTTTTGTTTCTGTAGAAGCTTCTATTGTAATCTGCCTTTGTAAAGTGGACATTGTAATCGTTTAAGAATTCAGAGAAGGCACTTGAACTTTCTACATGCACCTTTGTTCTTTTATGCCCCAAAGATGGCTGTTATATTCTTTACAAATTTACGCCTATACTTTTACGGAGAGCAGCATATTTTCTTGATATTTCATACCCTCTCTGTATCTGCTGAACCTTTAGTTTCTTGATAGGAGTTGGACATTGCTGTGGAAGCTAGAGAACCTTCCTGATATCACATGGATGAAGTGGAGCTTGAGAAGCGTAGAAGATAGACCAGCGCTGCTCGCACGTGTATCGCAAGAATCCATCCGAAGGAGACTTTTTATTAGAAACACTAAGGTCCTACAGTCATTATTATCTCTTTTGAAAAATTCCGGCGTTCAAGTTCATTTATGATTGAAGTTACTTTTTTATGTCTTCACTTTAGGTGGGTGTCATGAAGAAGCTGTCGCAGCCAGAAAATCTAGAAGTTCGAACGGTATGCGCCAGGAGCTAATGAGGGTCCCTAATGATCCTTACCAGGCAGGCACATCCAGCTCATATGAAGCACAAGTTATGATTTTATATCATCTAAGTAAGATTGACAGATGCACCTCATAAAGTAATATCCCTCTTTTATTCCCCAACAAATACCAAGATACGTACTTGATTCTTACCAGTTGCTTTTAGGCCAACTTCTTCTAGGCAACAAGATAATGAACTGAATGAGTCAAATGCAAGTGTGCAAAGATTTGGAGGTGTGGGGCTTACTATGCACGAAGAACTCACTGGAGAGGTATTGTCAATTCCTTTTGCAAGGTTGAAACTATTGTCTTGTTTGTTGAAATTTGAAGATATTAGGTTACTGCAGGTACATCATTGCTGTCCAGCATTAGAGATAGTTAGATTTTCCCAACGGAAACTGTCTCTTGGGATTGTCTTTTTCTGCAGTTGCAAGTTTTGTTAACTTGATTATAATATCATATGTTATTTAAGTATATCAGTGTCAGAACGGGAATAGTTCATCGGGTAGAATTATGGCCACTCCTTTTGTAAGGTTAAATTACTGTGTCCTTTGTTAAAATTTGAAGATAGGTTACTGAAGTCACACCCCTGGTGCTGTTATCCAGCATTGGAGATTAGATATTGTTTACGGAAATTGTCTCTTAGGATAGTCCCCTGCAGTTTGCAAATCGAGTTGACCGTTTATAATCTCATAGTTCCATTAAGTATATCAATGCTATTTCTGTAGCTGCTGCCAAGTTTTTCTATGTTTATATGGAGATCTCTTTATTATAGGATAAGATCAAGATGTGTTACTAAATTTGAACATTTTGTTTCAGTTTTGTATATGTATCAGTAGTTGCTGTTGGCCTTGTTGCCTTTGTATACTGAGTCAATTTTATCCAATCAGAATGTGAACATTATCTCAGGCTTTATTAAACTCGGATGAGTAAATTCGGGTTGAAGGGTCCAACAAAAAAGAGTTGCCAGTTCGCCACCAATTTGTTGTTGATATTGAATTACTATGCATCTTCTTGTTTTTGTTAGTGCTTGTACTGAATTACTCTTGTTTCTGAAAATTGTAGATGCAAAGTGTTTGATTGAGAGAAGGGTTTCAGATCCATCAGTTCTAGCTTATGGCTTTTCAAGGTTATTGCTGAAAAGTTTGCCTACAGAAGAGAAGCAATTTTCAGGTGAAGAAATCTCATCTATGGTTCTTTTAAGATGCGTGAGATTGCAGAAGCTTATCTTGGTTCTTCAATAAAGAATGCTGTTCTTACTGTCCCTGCATACTTCAATGATTTGCAGCGTCAAGCTACAAAGGATGCTGGTGTCATTGGCAGTCTTAATGTCATGAGAATCATCAATAAACCAACTGCTGCTGCAATTGCTTATGCTGGTGTCATTGGTGGTCTTGCCACAGCAGTTGAGCAAGAATCGAGTACCGGGGAGAAGATTTCGATAACAGGATGGTGAATCATTTTGAGAGGAAGAATAAGGAGGACATCATTGGAAATCCTAGGGCATTAAGAAGGTTGAGGACATCTTGTGAGAGAGCGAAGAGGACTCTTTCGTCCACTGCTCAGACCACAATTGAGATTGATTTTTGTATGGAGGTGTTGATTTTTACACATCCATTACTCGTGCTAGATTTGAAGAGATGAACATGGATCATTTTAGGAAGTGTATGGAGCCAGTTGAGAAGTGGTTGAGGGATGCTAAGATGGACAAGAACAGTGTTCATGATGTTGTTCTGGATGGAGGATCAACTAGGATTCCTAAAGTGCAGCAATTGTTGCAGTTCTTTTATGGGAAGAAAAACTCTACAAGAGTATTAACCCCGATAAAGCTGTGGCTTATGGAGTGGCTATCCAGGCTGCGATTTTGAGTGGTGAAACTAATCGGAACTTGGATCAATTGTTGCTGTTGGATGTCACTCATGTGTCCCTTGGGCTCGAGGCTGCTGAAGGGGTAATGACTACATTGATTCTAAGAAACACCAGTATTCCCACCAAGAAGTTTTCTCCATCTACCCCGACTAGCAGCCTGGAGTGTTAATTCCAGTGTATGAGAGGGAGGGAGGGAGGGAGGGAGGGAGGGAGGTTAAAAACTCGCTCGGTGAATTCGAGCTGTCTGGAATCCCACGTGCCCCTTGTGGTGTTCCTCAGAGGTTTGACATTGGTGTGAATGGTTTTCTGAATGTCTGCTGAGGATAAAACTACAGGGAAGAAGAACAAAATCACAATCAATAAGGAAGGTTGTCCAAGGAGGAGATTGACAAGATGGTGCAAGAAGCCGAGAAGTAAGAGACATGATGAACAACACAAGCAGAATATTTGAGTCGAAGAATACCATCAAGGACGAGAAGTTTGCTGGGAAGTTGGCACCAGTTGACAAGAACAAAATTGAGATTGCAACTGAAGCTGCTATTGAGTGGCTTGATACAACCAGCTTGCAGAGACGGAGGAATTTGATGACAAAGATGAAAGAGCTGGAGAGTCTTAGCAACCCAATTGGTGCTAAGATGTATCAAGGTGGTGCCGGACCTGACATGGATGAGGATGATCCTTAAATGGGCGTGGCGCAAGTAGTGGTGCAGGAAGATTGAGGATCTGTTTACTTTTTAAGTTTTTCTATCTGACAAAATGATAGTACATAGTACAGTCTGACTGTTGCTTTTAGTTTACCGAATGTCATTCTCATATATGCTTCCAAATATCAAGCTTAATGAACCGTGTTCTAATTGTTTTTAAGAAACTTCGTTGTATGACCGAGGGAGAAGAAAAGTTCAGAACGGCAGATTTTCTTCAGTTGGATCATATCAAAATAGGGGACAAAAAAATTCTCAATGTCAAAAAAAATTAACACAGCTTCATTAAAATTGGATTTAATAAGTCAAGAGAGTCGACTCCAGGTGCCAAAATCAGACTTTGAACAAAATGTGAAGTACTAAACAAATAACCCCAATGAAAACCTAACTATTACATTTAGTTAGCACTAACCATTAAGAACTGATTAATCTAAAACATTGCAATTGCAAAACAAGGTGAAGATTTCAACAAACACGCTCTAGAGAGGCATTAAGAACTGAACACTGTACAACATGTCTCAACAAAAGGAGTCTTCTTGCAAGAGCATCAGGTTCGTTCAGCTTGTTCCTGCTTCTGCAGAGGAGAGTGACATAAAAAATTTAGTTCACATCTACCTTTCACCAAGTGATCCAACTATTAGACATTAAAACACACAGAAGACCAAAAAAAAAAAAAAAAAAAAACGATGTTTTTATGGGCGGTTGAAACTCACAAGCTCAGGTGCTGTTAAACTGAAAGGCCAAATTCACTTCAGGCAAGTACGACGAACTAGCTTTCATCAGACTAAGTGTTCAATCAACTTGTGTATCAATCTAATCAAACTCATGTTTTCAAAAAGTACCCCAAAATCTGTCCACGCACACTAACAAGTGATGACAAACCAACTAAATTCACATGTAATATAATGCATGAGTTGTCAACCGCCACTTGAGGCAAGTATGATAAACTTGCGTTCATTTATGAAGTCTAAGATATACCCACTGCAAAACTCATAACAGTTAATGCCTAGGACGTTAAGATCTAACAAGTTTGTCCAATCAGACGGTATTCGATCAATTTGTGTAAAAACAAAGAATTGTGAACAACAAATGTTTTCAAAAATCTAATTCAGTCAACTTTGTTTCTTCTTTGAAATTCAAATGCAACCAAGCCCAGCTCAAATTTCAGCTCTTCAAACTTCAAAACCATGCCACACGACCAATAATATGCAAAATGATATCAATGAAGGGCCATAGCTCAAATAGACACGAAACATGGTATCGTCTAAATGTTACAATACCATAGAAACTAGAAAGTAAACACAAAAATCACATGGAACAAACAAAAGGAGGGTGGCAATCCATCAATAATCTCAAGAGAACCCCATAATCCCATGTAGAGCACAATAATTACTACATACGAATTATTGAAATGATAATTACCTTCTTAAGAGCTTCCACAATTTGCTCAAAAACCTTATCTGCAGGCATCTCACTTTTGACCTGTCATGTGACAGAAGTAAGCAATAACATAAGGAAGAACCAGCTAATTACGTAATAACATAAGGAGGAACCAGCTATATGAGAGTTGAAAGACAAGTATGATGAACTTGCGTTCATTTTTGAAGTCTAAGAAATACCCACTGCAAAACTCATAACAGTTAGTGCCTAGAACGTTAAGATCTAACAAGTTTGTCCAATCAGACGGTATTCGATCAATTTGTGTAAAAACAAAGAATTGTGAACAACAAATGTTTTCAAAAATCTAATTCAACTTCGTTTCTTCTTTGAAATTCAAATGCAACCAAGCCCAGCTCAAATTTAAGCTTTTCAAACTTCAAAACCATGTCACACGACCAATACTATGCAAAATGATATCAATGAAGGCCATAGCTCAATAGACATGAAACATGGTATCATCTAAACGTTACAATACCATTTAAATTAGAAAGTAAACACAAAAATCGCATGGAACAAACAAAAGGAGGGTGGCAATCCATCAATAATCTCAAGAGAACCCCATAATCCCATGTAGAGCACAATAATTACTACACACGAATTATTGAAATGATAATTACCTTCTTAAGAGCTTCCACAATTTGCTCAAAAACCTTATCTGCAGGCATCTCACTGTTGACCTGTCATGTGTCATTATCAGTTGATTCCGTGAGACTCTTATATCAAACTTATCCAATGGGCTATAATCTAAAACATACCATGAAACACATGACTGCCTTCTGTAGTTGAAAGTTCAACTTATCCTGGTCATCCAACAGCGAGTGAGTAAAATTGCAAATAATCTACTAGAAAAAAAAATCTAAAAACAAGACTAATAGCATAATTGAAAACGAACTAATGCCAACCTTTAATTCAAGGAAATCCTTGAACGTTGAACTCTTGATTCTGCTACCAATAATGCAAATTTTTCCAAGCATTTTCACATCTGCATTTGGTTGGTAATGGATATTTCCAGTGACTTGCGACCCATAACTATCCATAATGGATTGGAAAGATTGTTTTAATGACTGATAGTTTTCTGAGGTTACTTCGAATTCAGAGGAATACTCAAAACCTAGAAGCTTATTCAATACCCATTGATAAAATGTAAGACTGGAAGATTTCCTAGCCACTTTGAACACACCATCTATAACAATTGCCACATACAACCAATCCACATATGGATGTCTGTTTGGCCAAAGAGTATCATGTGTATAATGTTTGGTATCCCCTACAGAGCTAGTATAGGTTATTGACTTCTCATCATCAGTAGTTAAAACGACCTGAGTTGGTGTAACCACAATGGTTTGTTTCATGAGTAAGGTTTAGAAGTTGCTCTGTTAAACCTAGGAAGATTTGTCTCTTTTTTAGGCTTAGGGAAGATAGAAAAACACTTACTAGAACGCATTGAGGTCAACCTCTCCATCCTGGACAAAACCCTAACAAAACAAAACAAAATCAATCAAAACCCTAAAATGGTTACTATCATGAGATCAAGAAATAAATGAAAAAAATGAGAAGCAGTATTGTCACTAATCAAGAAGAAAAAACCCTAAAGAAGAAGATAGAAGAGAGGTTGTTTTTCTAACTAAACGACGGTCTTCTTCTCATGGAATTGTAGAAGGGGGAGAAAAGGTAATTTGTATCTCCTTGAGTAGAAATATAATACCTTAATGTTTATATATATATGTCGGCAGTACCAAATTACCACTTAAAGTGACCTAATTATCAAATGATCAATTAAGCGTGTCGGGTTTGAAAACGCGAGTCAGATGATAATGGCGAGTGAGATCGGGTCTTCTTTTTTTTCCTCTTCTTCTCGCCAGGCGGAATCATCTTATGAATTATAAAGATGCTTGAGAATGAGAATTGAAAAAAAAAAAACAAATCTAATAGTGAATTTGAAACAGCCAATCTATAATTAAAACTATAGAAAGCCAAATCAATAACATAAGAAATTGAATCAGCCGATCTATGATTAGAACTATAGAAAGACAGAATCAACAATTGAAACACCCTTCTAGTACGAGACATGGTTGAACTTGAGAATACCTAGTTCTAAAAAGAAGAATGGAGAGGTTTTGGCCTCTGTTTATCTTTCTTCTCAATGTTGTTCTCTTATATAGTAGTATATTACTGCAGTTATTATAACCTAACCCTCGGCAAGTCGGACTCGGACCACAAAAGGACCACAAAATGCAGTCAAACCGAGCGAAAGTCCTAATTGACCGACCTAGCAGGATTTATACTTAATACTAAAAACTATGCTTTAGACTTATCTTTTTTTTCATTAGTAATTACAATCATTCTTTACAACGTCAGAATGAATGATTACAAGGATATCAAAGAACAAGACAATGACAAAACCCCACACTAGGTGCAGGAGAACAACACTATACAAAAGGAAAAAACTACCACTATTTTTGAGACCATAGTTTTTATTTTTCTCCGCTCTTTGTTTGTTGAGGTAACATAATACAACTATTCTCTCATTCTTGAACACCAACCTCGTGATCGACCCTCCAGTAGTTAGTATTGTTGAACTCTAGTTTCTCAACCCATCTTTATCCATGTTCTCATTTTCACGCCCAGCATTTGGCGTTAAGTGTTTCTTCAGCAGGCCTGCTCCATCTACTATTCCCTATTTCAATGCTTGGTCCATAGCCCTCTCTGATCCATTCTCATCTGACTGATCAGCCTGCAAATTTGAAGACTCGCGCAGTCCAATCTAATTAAGTTGACTAACACCGAATGGATCATCGCCGTTGACAAAAACCAGAGCACCGGGAGGAGTGATTGCCTTCTCATCTCATGGTTTAGGGTTAATGTTATCAACCCCATTGGTTGCAGTGTTTTTGCTTGCCTCATTTGAAAAACTTGTACTCTTTTTCAGGTAAGATTGGCACACTGGTAGCTTCATTTGGGCATGTCCCCAGTTGCCCATTGCTAGAGACAATCGGGCTACTGCTACTGCTACTGCTTGACAATATATTACTGCTGGGCTATTCTCATTCTCATCCGACTGATCAGCCTGCAAATTCGAAGACTCTCATCATCCATCCCAATCAGGTTGACTAACATCAAATGTATCATCGCCGTTGACAACCCAGAGCACCAGGAGTACTTGATTTCTCATCCCATGGTTTTGGGTCAATGTTATCAACCCCATTGGTTGCAGTGTTATCGCTTGCCTCATTTGAAAAACTTGTTCTGGATCCTGATGTTTCATCGGCAGAAATTGGTGTGCTGTTTACCAGCTCCTCGTCCTCGCCAACCACCACCTATCATCACTACTGATGCTCCCACCATTTGCTCCAGTCAAATTGACTTTATCCAACTTCTCTTCAGAAGTACTTGAAAGGTCACTATGAATTCCATCATCTTGGAAAGCAAACCAGTAAAACTGTTAGATGAAGGTTTTCACAACAAACAGCATGGATGATGAAGATGCTGATTCGAGCGATTATACATCAATCACAGAAGAAGAAAAAAGAAAATCTATTTTTGTTGTCAAATATACAGACTATACAAGCAAAAATGGTAATAGTGTTTCTGGTGTTTTTTCACTGCCAAGAAGAATCAATAAGAACAAGAACATCTAAGATGAACAGGAAGAACATGTACATGAACATGTATTAACCTAGCTAATCAAAAGATTTCATTTTTGACATCTATAACATTTTGCAGCATATGTACGTGAAGAATCGAGCTCATCATATATGCCAAACCATGTCAAACCATCCACTAAGACAAAAAATAAAATCATCCTTACGGGTTTGGTCAATGCAGAACATTAGTATTAGTCTACGGATGGAACCGAGGGCACCAATTCCTCCGTATCCATCGTATTATTATCCATCATATTATTATGCTGAAAAGATCTTGACGGACTATGGAAAGGAATGGCCAGGCCTATATGAGAGGAGAATTGCAATATGTGAAGCAATGGCGAGAATAACAAAATCTTAAACATGACAAACATGGAGTTATTGGCTTAGAAGAGAATTCTTAGATGTACATCAGTACGCAAGACATATTTAAAGGTCTTGCAAAAATAAATAATTTCTTGAATATGTAATAATGTGACTATGTTTTACATAGCTCTGCAAACACATTAAGACTATGCAAACGCAGTTTCATCACATATTGCAGTGTGTTTCCTCACTATCTTGACACAGTATGATTATTCTATTCTGCCCTCTGATTCAAACACCATGTTTCATCAAAGAGTATTCCAAAATTTCTACAGAATGTCTTTTGATCAAATATTTCTAATGTGCGTCATATAGCTTTTTTTATTCTAGCATCTAATTTTCTGATAAAATAGAAATGAAGCAACGTGCCAAAAACATGAGACGCAGTTAGCCGCTTTGCCGAGTATTTGAGTAATCAAACCCTTAATGGATATGCCAAGAAGTTTGCTAGCTGAAGTTGAGTTAGTATTTATATTTCTAATCCCAAATGCTCAAAAGCAGTAAAGATTAGACATACAAAGACTAAACCAGTTCAATTAGGAGTCTTCTTTTCCCATTCTTAGTACATAGATTTCCTTCACCTGAGTTAAAGCAAATGCCACAAACAAAACAAGCAACCCAAATGCAGGATTGTTAAGTTACTCTAATGAGAGATTATGTTGTTGTACACGTGGTTAGTTCTCAATAGCTGCACTAAATTAAAACAATGAATATAAAACCAGACCCACTACCCCTACAAAGAATTCACAAAAAGGAAGAAGATTGATCAATGGGGTGAGCTAGCCAATAACGAAGGGGAGCAGATAACTCATCACCTCTAGAACTGCTTTCTTTTCAAAGGTAGAAGCCTTAGAACTGGACTGTCTTTCCGACACATTTTTACACATTGCAAAGAAAAATAAAACCTTAACGATTTGAGAATGTAGTACATACCTGTTATTCCAATCACAATGATGATAACAGGATTCTTCTTGAAACTTGAAAGTAGCAGCTTCGTCATTGCAAGTTTTCCAATTATTTAAAAAAACAGATCCTCGCTCTATTTCTCCTTATTATTAGACTACAATTGAGAAACATGATAAAACTTCATTGGAATACTATAACCAGAGGTTGTTCAAAAGGGCAAAACATAGAAGAGAACGAATGAAATGGATGAGATGTAAAAGCGAACAGATAAAAATCGAAATACATGCATCCATATTATAAGACTGATACACTTCCATACTGCAGTTCGAGCTAGTAAAACTCAAAAGGCATGTTCTAATTTAAGGAGATCCAAAGTCCAAGAGACGTGTCGTGCAAAGTGCAAAATCAACAATCTATAATAAGAATAATTTTCTTTGTACCAGAAACACATCATCCCCTATAAAATTGATCATCTCGTAACTCGTTTCAGATATCCCTAACTATACTTGCTTACCTAAAAAATCATATGATTCAAAACTCCACCAAGACTACAGCATCATCAGCTTCCTGAATAGCCTTATCTTAAACTGTAATATCTAATTTTGTGGTTGACGCGGATAATCTGTTACACATTTTATCAAACACCAATCGAACAAACATACCAAAATTTACATATAAAAGAATTTCCTAGGCTAAAACTAAGCTTTCTTCAACCCCAAACTTCAGAATATGTCCCTCGATGTATAAATTAGAGTAAATTCAGAAATAGAGTTGGTTTTGGTACCTCGTGGATTAGATCAGAGTTATATAAAACAATTATTTGGTTGTAACACTTGATATAGAACAAATAAAAAGAGCTAGAACATGAGATGAATTCGTTGATTGAAAAAACAAATGAGGCATCAAAAAACATGAGAAGAATTTGAGGAAGAAGATCGAAAAGAATACCTTTTTTTTTCCCCTGTAGGTGAATTGAGTTTTTTGTCGGCTGTTACAGGGAAGCTCTCACTTGGATATGGGTTTGGTCAGTGAGTAATCTGGTAATACAAAATAATTTGTAAAAGTCAATTTGTGTAAATGTTTTCCCCTATACACATCTCAATAAAATTTGCTTTCCCCTTCCAATGCTTTCCCCTAAACGAATCAGCTTTCCCTTTGGGAAGCTTGGAGAATACAAGACAAAATTCAAACAGAAAGTTAACAGTTTTTCATGATATAACTACAATAGGGTAAGAAACATACCCGCAGGCCCACCGGTTGACATTTTCTACATTGTTACGCTCTTGTAAGATGCTTGTTTCCCTATGTGGTAGGTAAGACTTTACTATCAGAGCACACATTCAAAAGCTTAAGCAAGTCTCCTACACATAAACAGAAGGACGGAGATAATAAGATGCGGTAATGAAGAAGTAAGAACAAATAGAGTTTTTTCACGAAAGTAACCCAGCCAACAGCCATTCATTCATCATATACAGGTGTTGAAGCAAGAAGAACTAAACAAGGAAAAATCCAAAAAAATCATACATGCATCGCAACAAATAATCGGCACTTGTGAAGAATGATAACTTAATATGCAAAGCATACCGGATATACAAAACAAAGCAAGGGAGATAACGCACGGATGTTATATTTCAACAAACAGAAGAACCTGCTTCGTTTGCTTTATGGAGAACTAACACAGACCACAGGGGTATATTCAGTTTGTGCCCATGTCACAACCACAGGGGTATCTTCAATGTGTGTGCCCATGTCACATCTCAAATATTGAAGTTTCAGATACTTATCCAACCAAGAAAAGAACGCAAGTGTAAATCAGCATGCTGCTTCAAAGCTTTCCAGGAAAAACTAATGTACTAACACCATAGACAGTGTTTGGCTCATAAATGATGAGCCACTGGAAAGTAAGTTGCACCCAACATTTTCAAAGCATAGAAGTTCCCCGTCTTCCATCTATACAGGAAAACATAACTGAAAGAAAAACAAAGATTCAAAAAAGAAAAAAGTATACATAGATAAGTTGCAGGATTTCACATGCATACAGACTTGAACCAAACAAGCATCAGGGAAACATTCCACAGACAGGCAAGTATAATACCAGACACTAAGTACGCGAGTTTCAGTATCTTTATCACCAAAGAAATCAGAATGAATAATAGCAAGTTTGAAATTTTGCGTGTAAATCTACAGTGCAGACCAAAATGAAGATCAGAGAAATGCATAACAAAGATGATTTAATGAGTATGTGAAGGAAAGATACAAGAAAGCAAAGAAGAGCATCCACTACAAGAGCAACACTCACTTCACATGAAAACAAACAACCCAATACTTGCCCTAATCATCATTAAGATAAGAACATACCAAGTTTTGGCAGCATGGCACAAACTGTCTCGGGATTAATATAGTGGTCCGTATAAATGTTGACTTCGAATAGAGTGAACTGATGGAGAATAAGTTGTTCTTATGGAAACCAACTCGAGATACACAACGAAAGTGAGTCCACAAGACCAGATTTAGATTGTGTATCTTCCGGTGCACGACCAAATATTATTTCAACAAAGCTGCATATGAATTTGTGGAACACCAGACTCCTTAGCATATTATCTACTGACAAAAGAAATCAAGGATTAAGAAAATAATAAAAACATTAAAAGAGAACTGCTAACCTCGGGATAGAAAGTTTAACAGATAGAGCTGATGGCGTGTTACGAATAATGGCACTAAGTGCTTCTGCTGTATTAGCGTGAACCTCGGGAGAACTCTGTATCCATTTAAAACATCATAAATGTAAGGCCTGCTACTCTTTCACGAAAACTTACTGACGGGTTCAGTTTATCCACGATCATTTGTCACGTCCATGAAACTAGGATAGATCTGATCAGCAGCGCCAACGAGTCGTATCAACACCTGCAGATGAACACTTCATCAAAACTCAGGAGATCATCATCCTTATTAGCCTTAGCAGAGAAGTATGTGTTACATATATCCCATTCTATTACACATGCAGGAAATTTTTGCATTCATTACTGACCTCCATGATGGATGTGATTCCTATCAGATCAACTAGATGCTGAATACATCCTGATGAGCCTAAACATTGAAATATTTAGTCAGTTGAATAAGTAATATGGAAGAAAATCTTATCAAAATAGTATACAAGACAATGTTCAAAGTGAACATTTACAGTTTCATGATACAACTACAATACGGTAAGAAGCATACCTGCAGGCCCACCGGCTGACATTTTCTACATTGTTACGCTCTTGTAAGATACTTGTTTGCCAACTAATCCATTCATTATTTTCCTGAACACAAGTGAACGCAAATTAGATTTATTGACTACATCCCTATGTTTAGATAGTTCTTGTTAAAATTAATTTGACGGTAGACCTTGTTCTGGAAGTAACAACGAACACACTTTAGCAGATTTCTACGAGGACAAAGGGTTTTGGAACTAGTACAAGAGTTCATTTCTACGAGGACATGGGTTTTGGAATTAGCACAAGGAGGAGGTAACGTAGAATCGACTTAGTTATATGAACGGAATTTACGTAGAAAATAATAAATTGATTCGATGAAGCTCCATAAATTTCTTTGATGTTTGGTCGTCTGCAAAAACTAAATTAATAGATGCAAGAATTTCTTTTGCTGCACTTTTTTCCCACAGGGAAGTTACAAAATCAACCATGGCAACTAGACCCTAGTTCCAGAAGTAACAACAGACCATAATTTCGCTGATTTCAGTTGGGACGAGGATTTGTATTTGACCAACTATGGAATTCAACAATATAGACGAACAAAATATGAAACATAAAAGATTAGAGCAAGCTACAATTAATATGTGACGTTGGAACATTGGAAAGCAAGAAACGCATTGGTGATACACTTTGCTGCCGATTAAAGGAGATCTAAATCTGCTGCAAGAACATATACTCGCAAAATTTCAGCTGTGTACATAAAGGAGCAATTGTATACATGGTAGTAGTACTACAGTTAAGGAGCAAGAAGCTGGTCCTCTTTTTAACCACTGAGTTACTTTTCATGCATACCAACAGTGAGATTTTCTATTTTGTTGGAAGGACAGCAGAAGTAAATACTACCTAGTAAGATGAGTCACCTTTCAGGGTATGCTTCAAACTAAAACCCATGCTTCTTATGGGACGCATTGGTGTAAACTGATTCTTATTTCCTAAAGAGTACACTTCAAGGGAAAATAGAGTAAACTAAGAACAAAATTCAGCTCAAAAGAAAATTAGATTCTTAGCATAGACAATTGTGCACTGTCACCAACCTGTAAGTATGCCTGGATGTGACTGTTGCCATTTCCCAGCTGAATAAGACTATTAGAAATACGTGTAATGTGCCCAAAATTACCGGTTCGGGGTACTTGCTTTCCAGCGGAACATGAAGTTGGCTGCAGGTCAAAGATTGATTTCATTCTTGCTTTAGGTGACTAATATACTCAGCTAATGGCATAGATCAATTCACACTGTGCTGTACATAAAATGAAATACAAGAAATGCAGAATCAAATCTAATCTTTAATAAATTGAGGAGTACCTGATCTGAATCACCAGAAAGAATGGGACTTTGGTCCGCTTGTGGGATTTTACCCACTACATCGCAATCTTTAAGCAGGTGATCAACAACGGTATTATCCTTGCTCTCCAAACATGACAAGATGATACTTTCTACCTGATGATGCAACGCATTATGAAATGGGTACCTGCATGATGTATTTTTATCGATCACCATCATTATCAAGGTTTTGTCCCTTAGAACATGCTTCATAAAAACATAAGGTTAACCAACAGCTTACTCAAAAAAGAGTTCGAGGATTCTTCTTCTAGCACCCGAGCTAACCAAAATCCTTCTCAGCAATTTCATTACCACTCCTCAACAATACCGCAATGAACTCCACAATCTGAGACCAATTGCAAATTAGAACTAACCATCTGAATCAAATAGATACTTATGGTTTTAGTAATACTTGTCCATATGAATCAGAATTCAAGAAATATAACACATAGTAAAGGCTACCTTGAGGCGATGCTTCCCAAGAGGAGGCTTTAGTTCGCCATATGTGGTAGGTAAGACCTTACTATCAGAGCATACATTCAAAAGCTTAAGCAAGTCCCCTGCAGATAAACGGAAGGATGGAGATATAAGATGCAATAATGAAACAGCAGAAAGAACAAATAGATTGCTTTCCTAAAGGTAAGCCAATCAACATCCATTCATTCATCATACACAGATGTGGTCAAAGACTAATGAAGCAACAAGAACTAAACAGGGAAAAATCCAAAAATATCAAACATGCATTGCACAAACAACAGGCACTTGTGAAGAATGAAATCTAAATATGCAAAATATAATGCACGGATCTAACATTTCAATAAACAGAGGACCTGCCCCGCTTACTTTATGGAGAACTAACACAGACCACGGGGGTATGTCACATGTGTGCCCATGTCACAACCAAATGCTAAAGAGTCGGATACTTATCCAACCAAGAAAACAACGGAAGTATAAAAATTCAGCATGCTGCTTCAAAGCTTTCCAGGAAAAACTAATGTAGCAACACCATAGAATATACCGTGTTTAGGTCATAAATGATGAGCCACTGATGAGTAAGCTGCACCCAACAATTTCAAAGCATAGAAGTTCCCGGTCTTCCATTCCATACAGAAAAACATAACTGAAAGAGAAACAAAGACTTAAAAAAGAAAATTATACACCGATAAGTTGCAAGATTTCACACGCATACAGACTCGAACCAAACAAGAATCGGGATAAGTTTGAAATTTTGCATGAAAACTACAGTGCAGACTAAATTAAGCATCAGAGAAATGCATATCAAAGGTGATTCATGAAAATATGAAGGCAAGAAAGCAAAGAAGAGCATCCACTACAAAAAGAGCAAAACTCACTTCACAAGGTATCAAACACCCCATGCCAAATATTTCCCTAATCATCATTAAGATAAGAACATACCAAGTTTTGGCAGCATGGCACTAACTGTCTCGGGATTAATAGGAATCTGTGGCTCGTATAAATGTTTACTTCGAATAGAGTGAACCAATGGAGAATAAGTTGCTCTTTTGGAATCCAACAACGAGATACACACGGAAAGTGAGTCTACAAGACCAGATTTAGATTGTGTATCTTCCAGCGCATGACCAAATATTCTTTCAACGAAGCTGCATCTGAATTTGTGAAACACCAGACTCTTTAGCATATTATCTACTGACAAAAGAAATCAGGGATTAAGAAAATAATAAATACATCAAAAGAGAAACGCCAACCTCGGGCTAGAGAGTTTAACAGATAGAGCTGATGGCGCGTTATGAGTAATGGCACAAAGTGTTTCCGCTGTATTATGGTGAACCTCAGGAGAACTCTGAATCCATTAAAAACACCATAAATGTAAGGCTTTGTACTCTTCCGCAAAAAAATATTAACCATGCTTCGAACTACGAGATTTTGAAACTTACAGATGGGTTCAGTTTATCCACAATCATTTCTAGCAAATTGCTATTAGCTAGCCACTCCATCACGTCCATGAAATTAGGATAGATATGATCATCAGCACCAACGAGTCGAATCAACACCTGCATTTGACCACCTCATTAAAACTCAGGAGACTACCAACCTTATCCTTACCAGAGAAGTATATCCCATTAAACTACATGTGCAGGAAATTTTTCATTTCTTACTTACCTCCATGATGGATGTGATTCCTATCAGATCAACTAGCTGCCAAAATACATCCTGATGAGCCTAAATATTGAAATATTTGGTCAGTCGAAAAAGCAACATGGAAGAAAATCTTATCGAAGTATGAAATATCAATATATATAAAGAGGGAAGGGAATAAGTGTCCTTACTTGGACATAGTTCATAAGTGACACTGTCTTCCGCAACATAAGGCATACAACAACCTACAGCGCAAGATTAAAACTTCAATTGGGTGAGATTTTGGCAAACTCGGTAAGTTACAAGTCTAGTAAGCAAATATAGATTAACTTAACAAACAATTGACGAATACCGTTTACCTTGCTAAAATACCCAGCTAACAGTGAACTGTGTGGGTGGTTTGGTTCCAAGAAAGAAAAGAGTAAATCTATCAGCTGCAATTCCAAGATGACATATGCAAAATCAGAACAGAACACTGAGCCAATTTACACTAATGAAAGATTTCCTGAACTATAAAAATGGCGGAAACATAACTCCTCATCCTCCACCAAGGTTTTCAGAATAACATCAATTTCACAAGTAAATACTCCACATGCCATGAACGAAAACCTAAATCATGAATGGAGAAGATAATACGAAAGTTCACAGATAAGTTAGATGCTTTTATGACTTCATAATTACAACATATAGAATAATAATGACTGCTTAATAGTCCTAGAAGATCTGATTTCCTTTAGCGGGTTAAGGATTTTACTTAAATACCCTATTGCTTTCAGCATCCTCTGGTGCTTCCTCAAACAGCAACTGCTCTACCTGAGCTCGCTCTCTTAAACTGCGAACATGTACAAAAGATAATAAGAATATTTTGGTCAAATTTGAAACTTATCAGATTGGTTTAATATGAGATATCAACTACCATGCAGTCAAAAGAACACTGCCTATATTTCTGATGTTTCTATGAGTAAGACGTTACAACCAACTGGAAACTGGATAGTTCATAGTTGAATACACTAATTGCTTAACTACACACTAATTACTTCTATACTTACACAGCTCCACTAATTGTCGAACACAAACATCGGTGAGATACGTCATGCTACAGAAGTCGTCACAGCAACATAGATCAGTCGACGAAGCGTGCTTGTTCGGGTTACATAGATATTTTACGACCATCACTGGCACTACATTCTGTAAGTGGTCACATATCTCATCCAGGCTATCATTTTTCACCATAGCAGGTATTACCGGTAGTAACTACAACAACTCTTCTTAGTTTCAAGTATATACAAATTATCTTTAACACCTCTTCTTTATAATGTTTTTTATCAATGCTCAATTATATATAGTTTCTTGCATTTCAATGAATGTTCTTCAGAATGGTGGTAACAAGATGAAAATCAAAATTTTATACGGAAGTTACAGCTTTCAAAGCAACAAAACAAAATAAGAACATAGAAACTTACAAATTTATAAGTCGGACTCTTTAGAGTTTTGCATTATTGAATAACCTCTTCTTCATCTTGGAGCTCCTCCAAAGTAAAATCTTCCTTGTCTAAAACTGATTCCACCTGCAAAATTTTGGTAATGAAACGATGAGAACAGAATCGAATGACGTAAAAAACAACAGTACCCAGAGCCGGACTACGTATGACTATCTGGTTTCCCAACTTTTAACCATATCAAAATCAAACTAGTTACCCTGTTTTATAAGGGAACAAACTAATGCATATAAGTACTTTACCAAAGAAACAAATAAAAGAGTGAAACCATCTCCTAGTACTCTGCACTGCCACTATAAACCCACTCAAGAGTTCAGCAGCTACCGCATTTGTAATCTAAGTGACAGTGACATGGGTAGTACAGAAAATTCAAGTATAAAGCCTAACAGACTGGCAGTGGAGAATACATAACATAAATAAGCCGAAAATTTAAATAATAATTTGGAAATCCCAGATCCCACACTTAACCCAAGCCATATCAAATACATTCCCTAAAATCACAACCACCCCAATATTGAATATCAAACCCTAGTTCCCAAATTAACCAAACAAAAACCCTACTTAAAAACCCATCCAACAACTAATAATAGCATTTGATATTTACAAACAAGAAGCTTAAATTTAACCACAAGTTATCATAAAATTTATTCTAACAACTTACAGGAGAGGAAGCAGAAAGAACAGTCATACGCCAAAACATCTTGTCCAGAAGGCAGAAGCTTAATGAAATCAACACACTCTTAATCTGAAGAAAATCTCTTTGTAAACCCTAATTTTTGAGACTCAAAATCGTTTCCCTCAAGGTAACAGTATAACAAAAGAAGAGTAGTTAGGTCTGGGGAGTTTGAAAGGAAATGAAAACTCAAGAGGAAAAATCTACTTTACTCACATGTAAGGCAATTTTGATGAATGATGTGGCAATACCTGACAATGACATGGTGGGGCCTGACTTAGAGCAGTTCCTATCGAATGGGCGAATCCGAATTCGGATAACATATGGTATTTTCGGATTCGGATACGGATAGTGCCTATCCGCATCCGTATGCATCCGTTTACACCCTTAGGCGAATCCCATTTTGATCCCACCATATTGGTGAGCCCATTGCGGTCCAATAAAAGAAAATGCGCGGCTCTACCTCGCTCGTCAGCTGCTTAAGCCGCTGGCGGCACAGCTCATTTGGACGCCCTAATCTACCCGCCAACGGATATATCATGCAACGGCTACCTTTGAGTTCTCTATAAATAATCGTTTTCCTTTATTCCAATCCCACCTTCTCTACAAGATCTCATACCATCTCAATATTCACTTTTTCTCCATTTCAATCACACCTTTTCTAAATAATCTCAACAATCACAACAACAATCATGGCGATCCCCTAGTAACAATCACAACAACAAACATAACAAAAATCCACTAGAGTTCGTGGAGTCAAGTTTATGATGAAAGAAGATGAATCAATTTGTAGATATATGTATTCTTTGCAATAGATCAAATCAATAGTTGCCAACAATAGGTGCCATATTTTATGGAAAGATATTTGAAAAAAATCGTGAAGAAATCGGTAACATATTTTTTCGTGATCCCGAAGGGTTGTCTTATCGTTTTCATGGAATTAGCAGAGACGTTAGTGAATATGTAGTTTTAATCATGCAAATGTTGTGACACAGAAAAAGCAGTGAAGGTGAACCAGATGTGGAATGAAGATGCCGAGAAGAGTGGCAAAGATCCGACAAAGGTGGTTTCCAATACGAAAGTTATTTCGACATATCGAGGAAGCTTAAAAAAATTGATCCAAAAGTGTTGGAAGGCAGTCAAGTGCCAATAAGATCACCATATGGGTCAATTTCGCAGAATTTTTTAGAATGATGCACCTATTTCCTCACCGGAAGGAAATTCGTCTCTACATGCTGGATCTACAAGTAGTCATGAACTACACAATTTCAATCTCGATGTTAATACCATTGTTAAAAGAAGAAGATGAGGGGGTCAGAAAGTTGGAAAAACAATGAGGGACGCAGCTCAAAAAGCAGCAAAAGGAGGTTCAAACGAGTTCAAATATTCTGAACACAAGTAAATCGAGCGTCAGGTAGAACAAGATAGATGAACAGATCGGGCCATGGTGTTAAGGCAACTTTGAAAAAATTGTCTTTCGCGAGAACAACATTACATGGATTTTAGCAAGAACAAACTACTCTCTATTAACACTTCAATAATGATTCACAAAAACTTATGTTATGGAAGCACGAAGTGGATAAGGTGGAATAACTGAATGAACAACAAAACCCACAACCTATCCAGCATAAGAATAAGGATGACGATGTCAATGTCTCGGAAGCAGACGAAGATTGTACTAGCTAATTTTAATTTAAATATAATAGATAATTGTTATTTAATAGTTTAGTTTAACTTAGTTTTTGATGTAATACTTATGCAAAAGTAAATGTATTAGCTTTTAACTTATCACTTAATTTAGATAATCTCACTACATTGTATCTTATTTCAAAGTACATGAACTACTTAAAACATAATTAAAATAAAATAATATTTAATTAATAGAATATCTATGTGGCTGGGTTTTGACGACCGCACGCAGCTCCTCTTCTAGCCCAAAGGTGCGCAGTTAGATCTTGCCTTAGCTGTCCCGATTTTGAATTCTGTCAGTGGCAAGTTTATATTCTCTTTCAGGACGGCCATGCTGCACTACAAGCTTCGGCTTCAAATCTTCAGCTGGATAACTAGTCCAGGTAGGATCACGTAGGGTTTCCTCGATGACCATGTTATGCAGAATTATGCATGTTATCATAATTTTGTTCATTTCATGAAGATCAAAAAAAAGCGTGTCATGTAACTAAATGGGTTTCTTATTAGTTAATTCTGTTTTGGGCTTTAATTCTTTGTAAATCCATTTATCTTGTTTAGGGCACCTGATTGGTTGTTGCCACCCAAGGGGTGTGTTTAGTATTCTTGTTTACAACCAATCAGAGAACTGTGAGTTGTGTGGCTATTTATTGGCCAGATATTTTTGTAAGAAAAATTATTAGAAAGTTAATGAAAAATTAGGCTTTATCCTTTAGTTAGGAAGAGAAGGTATTGTAGTTATTTGATCTCAACTCTGTTCCATGACAATTGGTATCAGCCATTAAAGATCCCGATCGCCTGTAGTTATGACCGGAGGTGTTGATAAAGCTACTATAATAAAAGAGGTTGCAGCTCAGTTGCATGCTCATTCATATCGATTAGTAACATTAGAAGAGGCTTTTAAGACAATCTCTTCTGAGGTTCGTTCTTTAGCTAATGATATCATCCCTGTTAAAGAATCTCTCACCACAATTGTTCTGTTGTGTCAACGATTGGGTATTCCTACTACTCCAGTTCAGCCGGAAAATCCAGAACAAACTGCCATCCCAGCTACTCAGGAGTTGATTCATCAATCTGGTAAATATTCTCGACACCCAAAAATTGATTTTCCCAGATTCGATGGTTCTAATCCTAGAGGTTGGATCCGTAAGTGCAATAGGTATTTTCAGTTAAATTCTATTGATGAATTTCATAAAGTGGATCTAGCTTCAATCTATTTTGATGGTAAAGCAGATTCATGGCTTTTGGACTATCAATAGGGTAAACCTATCATAGATTAGCCTCAATTTTCTTCTGATGTATGTTGTCGATTTGAAGACGTAGCTTATGATAATTATGTTGGCAGTTTTAAGAAATTAGCTCATCTTACTACGGTTGAAGAATATTATGAACGTTATGAGTCCTTAAAAGCTTTAATGAAATCTCACAATCCAAGTTTATTTGAAGATTATTATACTATGAGTTTTGTTAGTGGGTTAAAGGAAGAAATTCGTAATGTTGTTCAGATGTTCAAGCCTGCTTCAGATACTGATGCTTTTTACCTTGTTAGAATGCAACAGGCTTCTGTTGACTTTCAATATAAAAACCACAAGCCATTTTCTCGACCTTTTCATCCCTCTACCACTAATTATTTACCATCTACTTCTAAACCAACTTTTTCACCTCTCACCACTCCACCTAAACCATCTTTTTCAACCACAAAATCAATTATTACACTTCCCCATACACCTACCAAACTTGACCCCTATACACCTCCAATTAGGAGACTTACCCCAGCTCAAATGAAGGTGAGAAGAGACAAGGGATTGTGCTATAATTGTGATGAGCTTTACAAACAGGGACACATGTGCAAGACTCAGCAATTGTTCATGTTAATAGCTTCAGATGATATTGCATCACCTTCTTCTGAAGACACTGAAGATAAGGTTGCATCTCCTCCTTCGCCTGCAGTATCTACCGTGGAAATCTCTTTACATGCCTTAACTGGCTTGGTCACACAAAATACCATCAGAGTACCTGGTCAACTTTACTCTCATGATATACTTATACTTATTGACACAGGCAGCACTCACAGTTTTGTTGATGCTAAATTATGAAAGACTCCGCCTTTTCCGGTGGAACCCACTGGCCAAATGCTTGTGACAGTGGCTAATGGTGATTCAACTATCAGTAGAGGCATCTGCAATCACTTGCAATGGTCTATGGAGGACTACCAATTCCAGGGTGATTTAAGGGTTCTACCACTTGGTGGTTGTGATATGGTTTTGGGTGTAGATTGGCTCAAACAATTGGGTGACATCACATTCAATTTGGTTGAACTGAAGCTCACATTTCTTCATCAAGGACATCTGATTACTCTACAAGGCAGCTCCACTGTACCTTCTTGCAATTTGATCATTGGTAGCTCTTTTCTGAAATTCTTAAAAAATAATACCCCTACTATCATTGGCCAATTCTTTTATGTTTCCACTACTCCCTTAGAACCCATTCACCCTGACATCTCTACATTGCTAGACTCATATGCTGATGTTTTTGAACCACCTACCTCCCTACCACCTCAAAGAGCTATTGATCACCAAATACCCTTGAAGCCTAATGCTGCTCCTATCTCTCAAAGGCCATACAGATGTCCTCATCTGCAAAAATTAGTTGTTGAGAAATTAATTCAAGAAATGTTGGATGTTGGATTTATACATGATAGTCATAGTCCATTTGCTTCACCTATACTTCTAGTCAAGAAGAAAGATGGCTCTTGGAGATTCTGTGTAGATTACAGAAAGCTTAATGACATCACTATTAAAGATAAGTTTCCAATTCCATTGATTGATGACTTATTGGATGAACTTCATGGTGCTGTCATTTTTACCAAAATTGATCTTAAGTCTGGATATTACCAAATCTTAATGCATATTGCTGACATACACAAAACCGCATTTAGGACCCATCAAGGGCACTATGAATTTAGAGTCATGCCATTTGGCTTAACAAATGCACCTGCCACCTTTCAATCCCTTATGAACACTATTTTCAAACCATTTTTAAGGAAATTTGTTTTGGTATTTTTTGATGACATCTTGATCTATAGTAAATCTCTAGAAGAACATGCAGTGCATTTGGCTCAAGTTATGTCCTTATTGAGACAACATTCCTTGTTTGCCAACAAGAATAAATGTTGTTTTGCTCAAACCAAGATGGCTTATTTGGGACACTTAATTACTTCTGCAGGTGTAGCTGCTGATCCTGACAAAGATAGCTGCAATGCAACAATGGCCACAACCTACTACACAGGGGCGCCAGAGGATTCCTTGGTTTGATCGGTTACTATAGAAGGTTTATCAGAGGTTATGGCAACATCATCAAACCACTTACTGATTGAAGAAAGACTGTTTTTTTTTAGTCACCTTCAGCCTTACTAGCCTTTATTGCTCTTAAGGAGGCCATGACATCTGCTCCTGTTTTGCCATTACCTGGTTTTTCTCAACCTTTTGTTTTTGAGACTGATGCTTGCTCTACAGGCCTTGGAGCAGTGTTGATGCAATCTGGTCAGCCCATAGCCTTCTACAGCAAACCATTGGGACCACAAGCTTTAGCCTTGTCCACCTATGAGAAGGAATTACTGGCTATTGTCATGTCATTTCAAAAATGGAAGCACTATTTATCTCACCAACAGTTCATAATTCACACTGACCACCAGATTTTTAAATACTTCATGGAACAGAGGATCACTACAGTACTACAACAGAAATGGCTCATGAAACTTTTGGGTCTGAACTACATTATAAAGTACAAAAAAAGGGCTGCAGAATAAAGCAGTTGATGCTCTATCTAGAATTCCTCATGATGCTTATGTTTGTCATTCTCTCTCAGTGGCTCAACCACGATGGGTTCAAGATATCATTTCCAACTATGCTGATGACACTGTAGTCCAACAACTCATCTCACATCTGCTTATTTTACCAACTCACCCTCAATACTCCTTGCACAATGGTATACTCAGGTACAAGGCAAGAATTTATGTTGGCAATTCCTTACAAGTTAGAAACCAAATCATCCATTTTGTGCATTCATCATGGGTGGCCATTCTGGCATATTGGGTACTTATAACAGAGCCATGGCTTATTTTTATTGGCCCAAGATGAAAGAAGATATTTTCCAGTTTGTTGCTCAGTGTGACATCTGTTAATGCAACAAAAATGAACACTCTGCCCATGCTGGCCTTCTACAACCATTGTCAATTCCAGACACAGCTTGGCAACATATATCAATGGACTTTATTGAGGGCTTACCAATATATTATAGAAAGAATGTTATATTGGTGGTGGTTGACATGCTTACTAAATACAGTCACTTCATTTCCTTGAGCCATCCCTTTACTGCACTCTCTATGGCTAAGGAGTTCATGCATCATGTCTTCAAGCTTCATGGTCTTCCCAGCTTAATTGTGTCAGACAGAGATAAGGTATTTCTCAGTCACTTTTGGCAACATCTCTTTAAATCTTTAGGCACTCAGTTAACCCTCAGCACTTCTTATCACCCACAAACTGATGGGCAAACTGAGAGAACAAATGCTTGCCTTGAGCAATATCTTAGATGCATGACTGGTACCACTCTTAAATTGTGGCTCAACTGGCTGGCCTTAGCTGAATGGTGGTTTAACACTAACTACCACACTAGCCTCAAGATGACTCCATTTCAAGCCTTATATGGCTACACTCCACACACTT